>CM035410.1:201241159-201543659 GCA_020310875.1 Ceratopteris richardii | reverse complement strand
TAAATTAAATCCATCTCATGTCTCCATCGAACTCCCTCGATGGCATTTTCCTTGTCATGAGTGATGCCATTGAGGGACTCGAGAGAGAGAGAGAGACTAAGTGAATGGACATAGCTCTAATTTATCTATTACCTTATTCACTTTCACAATGCTACCTACGTTTATGTTGATCGTAAAAGCTGTGAAGATCAATTATCTTCTAAATTAATCTATATAATTCAATTAAAATAGTAATGGTACCCATTTCATGTTGTATGAAAGCTAAATGACAAGACTTTCAAATAGGAATAAAGAAAATTTGTAATGGAGATGGTCTTATCAAAATGAGCTAGAAAGAGATCCATGGATGGAAATGTAAAAAAAATAAGAGATCATTTCTTCAACATTTCCTCTATAGCTCCATTTTGGAGTGATTATATGTTGCAAAGGTTTATCAAGCACTCGAGTGGAAGTTGAGGTAGAGCCTTCATGAACATATCTCCCAAGTTCTCATGCAAAGTACATTGCTCCAAAGAAATCTTATGGCATGAGATCTTCTCTCGAATGAAATGGTACTCGATTTCGATATGCTTCATCTGAGTGTGGAAGACTAGATTCTTGGCGATGCCCAAGGCAGATTGATTGTAGACATAGATGCATATAGGAGGGTTCTACAAAAAACCAATGTCATGTAATAATCGGCGAAACCAAAGAGCTACACATGCTTCAAAACATGATGCTCAACATCTGGCCATTTTGGATGAAAGAGCATCTATCAACTACATTCTTAGTTGACCAATAGATAAATCCTGAGCCAAGCAAGAATATGTATCTTGAAGTGGAACATCGAGAATTTAGAGCTCTAGCCCACTCAGAATCTAAATAATTGAAACGATCAATGTTTCCTCTATATCATAGACCATGATATCAAGTGAGGTCTAAAGATCATAATAACCTAAGACACTCTTCCAATGAGCATGATGAGGCTGACGTGAGAACTACCTAAGAACACCCATTGCATAGGAGATATTTGGCCTAGTGTTGTCTAAGTAGAATAGAGATCCAACAAGCCATTAGTAATCATGCACATCAATGAGTTGGTTAGTATCCTCTAATGTGCACTCGGTGCACGGATCCAAATGTGTAGAGCTAGAGCAACTTTGATTCATATTATACCCATAAAATGAATTAGAATAATACTGCCTTTGTGAGAAGATAATACCTTCATGAAGCTACTAAACATCCATGCTTAGAAAGTAGTGTAGTAGGTGATGATCCCTTAGGGAGTACTCTTGATGAAGTTGGGACATAAGAAGTTGTATGCAATCGAAAGCAGATCCAATCAAGATTAGATCGTCAACATACAGGATGATGATTTCCATGATAAAACCCTTTTGATGGATATAAAGGTTGGCATACATGAAACTTCAATAAAAAACCATAAGCCTCGAAGAAAGAGTCTATCTTCATGTACCATGCTCGTGGTGCACACCTAAGTCCATAGAGTGCTTTGTGAAGTAAGTATTGTTGATCCTCTTTGTCTTGTACTTTGAATCCTTCAAGTTGATCAGTATATACTTGCTCGTGGAGATCACCATTTAGAAAGGCATTCTTTACATCTATCTGATATACTAGCCACTTGAAATGAGAACTTAATGCAAGCACTATGCAAATGGTAGTGAACCATGTTGTTGGAGCAAAGTTTTCCTTGTAGGTTATGCCTTGTCTTTGCTTGTATCCTTTTCCTACCAAGCAAGCTTTATACTTATGTAGAAATCCGTCTAATTTGTACTCGATTTTGTAGACTCACTTGACTCCGATGACTTGATGATTGGATGGCCTAGAATTGAGAGTCCAAGTCTTGTTGTCTTGAATTTCTTGGAACTTTGGCTTCATAGCTTCTTCCCGTTTAGAATATCTTTTTGCTTCTTTGGATGTTCTCTCATATATTTCTTGAAACTTATGCATGACTCTATAATTTACAAATGAATTTGTTATCTTTTTTGTATTTGATTTGTAGAGACTACACACAGGGAAGCCAAATTTGAAAAGACTAGTGTATTGTGAGGAGATGGTGAGATAGACTCCAGAGGTGAGCTGGTGCTACACAAAACCTACCCTACACCTGCCAAACTAACTTCAAGGATGCTTAGTATACTTCTTTCGCTTCATAATGATGCATTTGGAAACAACAAGTTCTTTGGAACATCATTCTCAAATGATTGCATCAAAACAGATAACTTGTGTATGGAAGAAATGTGAAGAACCTTCTATTTTGAGAATCGAGGGTCTGAGTATTATGCTCAGAGCTCACAACCTAGTACCAATTGACCAAAGAGCTTGTTCACACATCTAATTGAAGTTTATAGCTAAATAAAGCAGGTTATTTAATCAATTTAGCTATATCATACATTAAGAAATGAATTTAACAAGTCAGGGAGCTCATCTTGACTTTTTAGGATCTAGAAGGTGTGCAGAGACAATCACGTTCCTAGCTTCATGCCTTGAGACCTACAAAACCAAACTTGATAAAAATTGATATATGAACACTAAACACTACAATATAACTACTCCAAGTTAAAGTATAGCAAACGAGTGAGTATACGTAGAGAAATCGATTTCACAAAATCACTGAAATGATGAAGATGTAGACAGAAATGTACTTGAAGGAATGCATCAAAATGTATATGCTAATGAACATATGATACAAGGGAAGTGTAGTGGACTACACATACATAGTTCGAGCTCAAGGTATGCTCAAGTTTGTAGCTCAATGCCTCTCAAAATGGCTCTCATATCTTGCGACTAAAAACATGTCTATTTATACTCATAGGTTGAGTTCCAATTTGAGTTTTCCCTCATTTGAAAGTGATCCTACACCTTAGGGACTTGATTAATTTGATTCCTCTACCAAATAAGTCGTGAATTCACTCTTCTAACTTCACGAGATTCCATCTTCTTTGACTTTTACATTTATCCAAAGTAATTATGCTCAAATTGACAAGCATGAGTTCATATATGGTTCTCTCTTGTGAAGAGCTAAATGAATGTGTAGTCCTAAGGTTTTAGCAATGCATTTAGGCTTGCTAATTGCACAAAAATGTATTCACAAAATGAAAGAATACGAGAGATTCAAAGTGAGTAGACCAAGAAATGGGTAAACTCACATGGATTAAATACGAGATTTCAAAGAGCATGGAGTAGGATCTATAAGCTTCTAACCAAGTACAAAATGGGGGAGAGGTCATCCTTATATAGGGTTGGAGGAGGCTCTCCAAAATACATCATATGTTGGATAATTCTTCCTCAAGGAGAATGAATACAATGGTAGATGCAAATGGCAAGGTACCCAAATACCATGAGATACAACTAAAATAATATGAAACGGAGTGTCTTCAGGATACAAAATGGAGATGCACTCATCTAAACGCAAATGGAAATGAGGTAGACGAACTCATATTGTCAACATCCCCTCTACGAATCCATTTTGAAGTGGTTGAATGTTGTAGAGGTCCACCAAGTGCTAGAGCAAAGCTTGAGGTAAAGCCTCCTAAGAGGTACATTGCTCCTTAGTAATCTCCTTTGATATGAGCTTCTCATGCATGAAATGGTACTAGATCTCAATGTGCCTAGTCAGAGTGTGGAATACTAGATTTGTGGTGATGGCCAAGGCTGACATGCTATTAGTGCGGATGCATGTCAAATTATCCTACAAAATACCAATGTCAAATAATAAACGCTGAAGCCAAATAGCCTCATATTCTCCAAAGTTGGATGCTTGATACTCAGCCTCCGTGGATGATAGAGGAATAGTAGGTTTCTTCTTACTTGCCCAAGAGATAGGTCTTGATCCATGCAATAATGTGTATCCAAAAGTAGACCATTGAGAATCGTGATCGCCAACCCAATATGAATCTAAATATCCGACGAGTTCGATGCCCCTTCTATATCAAAGACCATGATGTCAGTTGAGGGCAAGGTATCAAATTAGTCCTTGAAAAGCATCACAATGTGTTTGACAATGGTTATGTTCAAACTGATTGAGTTTATCAATTACATGAGCAATATCTGATCTCATGTTGGCTAGGTAAAGTAAAGAGAAAGATAAATATCGATAATTATGCACATACACTAGTGATTATGAGTCTTCTAGTGTGAGCTTGATGTTTGAATCAAGTGGTGTAGGTATTGAGTGTAAAACTCTCCTTAAAAGAAGACATGTGAATGATGTGTGTGCCACTCTCCTCCCATCCATTTATATCCTCTTGTATCTAAAATAGCAGTGATCTGGAATGATCTAGCATCGCCATGTGGCGAGCATGCAACACTCATCCCCACTAACCATCAAATACCTTAGGATATACCCCCGAGCTTAGGACCTTGGCTAACTAGCCCTCGTCCCACACACACATGGAATGGTCTCTGTAGACCAATGTCTAACACTCTCTCCCCCTTCTAAAGATCATTGTCCTCCATGATCAATGAGGGAAAGTACTTGCGAACCAGAGCTGCTGATTCCCAAGTAGAGTCAATAAGTGGTAATCCTCTCCACGCTACCAGATACTCTTGGATGACACGATTCCTTAACCATTTCTTTCTCCTATCTAGTATTCTGTCTGGAGAATGATCTGCTCTATCGGTTTCCTGCAAAGAAACAATACCCTCTATTAGATTATCCTCCCTAGCTATATACTTTCTTAGTTTACTGACATGAAACATTGGATGGACTCTGCAATCTGGAGGAAGCTCTAATCGGTATGCAACGTCACTCAACTTCTTTACTATCTTCCAAGGTCCACAATACCTTGGTGATAGCTTACTACATTTCCCTGTGGACAATGAAGTAGATCTAGCCAGTACCTGAAGGAAGACTCGGTCTCCTTCCTCAAAGGATCTAGGAGATCTTTTCCTATCAGCATACTCTTTGGCTCTATCAGTTGCTTGCTGCATTTTGGCTTTAGCTATTTCAAGGTTTGCTTGGAGATTCGCTAAGAACTCGGAAGCACTAGGACATTTCTTAGGCATTCCTATGGCACTGGGAGCAGTGGGATTCATGCCATAGTTCATCTCAAAAGGAGACATCCCAGTCACCTTGTGAGGTCTATTGTTATAAGCAAACTCTACTAGTGGCAAATAACTATCCCAATCTGTCTGTCTCTCAGACACATATGCCCACAATATATCCTCTAGAATTTGGTTGACCCTCTCGGTTTGACCATCTGTCTGTGGATGATCACCACTACTCATTTTTAGTGACACTTTCAATTTGTCAAATACAAACTTCCAGAAATGTCCTGTAAATCTGACATCCCTATCGGAGACTATGGATGTCGGTAACCCATGCAATCTGAAGGCATGCTGAATAAACAACTTTGCTACCTGAGGAGCTTCTATCGTCTCCTGCGTGGGTATGAAATGATCCATCTTGCTCAGTCTATCGACCACAACTAGGATTGTATCCCGTTTCCTTTGGGTCCGCGGTAACCCCACTATGAAGTCCATGGATATACTATCCCAATTATGATCTGGAACTTGTAAAGGATGTAAAAGACATGGTGTCTTTACCCTTTTTGCTTTGTTGACTTGGCACATAAAGCATTGTTGAACATAAGTATGGATATCTCTGGCTAATCCAGGCCACCAAAATGTTCTTTTAACAAGTTGTATTGTCTTGTCAACACCAGGATGTCCTACGCAGGGAACATCATGGTTATCATGCATGACTTTCTTTCTCAAATCCCGGGAATCTGGCACACAAACCTTTCCTTTCCGCTTCACTATTCCATTCTCCTGTGAGAAATTAGAATACGGAATGGACTTGTTTGCTTTAGTAGAAGAAGAAACAACTGGAACTGTCACATCTCCTAAAATAGAGTCATCACTAATGTCTCTAATTATCTATAACAAATGTGGATCTTCCACCTGTGCTTCCTTAATTTCTTGATGCAATGAGCTTTCTAAAACTGTAAAGCTCATTTGATACATTATGCGAGATAATGCATCAGCTACTATATTTTCTTTGCCTCTTCTATACAAGATTTCCATGTGAAATTCCTGCATGAGCTAAGTCCAACGAGCCTGTCGGCCTCGAAGATCTGGCTGACTACAAAAATACTTGAGTGTATGATGATCTCTGAATACCTTAAAGTCTGCACCATATAGATAGTGTCTCCAAAATTTAAGTGCATGCACCACCGCATACAACTCTTGTTCATGCACCGGCCAATTGCGTTGTGCACTACTTAACTTCTTACTTTCAAAAGCTATTGGCCTGCCATCTTGATTCAAGACTGCGCATATGGCTATGCCGCTAGCATCGGTTTCTAACTCAAATGTTTTCTAAGGATCCACCACTTTGAGTATAGGAGCCTCTGAAACAGCTTATTTCATAGTATCAAAACTCTCTTGCTGCTCTTGCTTCCATGCAACTGGAATTTTGCCTTGAAGCAAGTTCGTCATAGGTGCTGCTATCGACGAATATGAAGAGATGAATTTTCGATAGAAATCGGAAAGTCCTAAGAATGACCGTATCCTGAGGAGTAGGCCATGCTAAAATAACTGATACCTTCTTGGGATTCATCTGAACCCCATCGGCTGAAATCACATGCCCTAGATACTCTATCCTCGGAAGAAACAACTATGTCTTCTCCGGATTTACATACAGCTGATTTTCTTTTAAAATATTCAACGCAAATCTTAAATGATTTTCATGCTCATGTATAGTCCCACTATACACTAGCAAATCAACAACACACTTTCCTATGAAAGGTCGTAAGATATCATTCATTAACATCATAAATGTAGCTGGAGCATTTGTCAAACCAAAGGGCATGACCAAATATTCATAATGACCAAAACGGGTTCTCGAAGCTGTCTTATGTACATCATGATTTTTTACTCTAATATGATGATAGCCACTCTTTAAATCTATCTTACTAAACACAATGGCCCCACCTAGAGCATCTAAAAGATCATCAATCTAGGGCATGGGATATCTATGTCTAATAGTGATCTTATTGAGTGCTCAATAATCGACACACAGCCTGTAAGATCCATCCTTCTTCTTCACAAGAAGAACTGGTGCGGCAAAGGGTGAATAGCTGGGTCTAATCAGCCCTTTTTGAAGATACTCATTCATGACCTTGCGGACTTCATTTTCCTCCTGCTAACTCATTCGAAATGGTGGCCGAGCAGTCGGACTCGCTCCTGGTACCAATTCGATTCTATGCTCTATATTCCTGCAAGGAGACAAACCCGATGGTAATTCCTTTAAAAACAACTCTTGGAATTTTGCTCTCACTTTGGCTGAAAGTGTTGAAGCATTCCAACTTGAGTCTCCATGACTGCATGAATCCATCTCACCATACGAAAAATACATGAAATAAAGAAAATAAGTATACTTACAATCAATTTTGAGCAACTTGGTAGCAGTCACCAATCACGTCTCTTGGAGATTTGGTTCTCCACAGATAAGTAATCTCCTTCCCTCATGCTCAAAATGATACACATGCGAAGCAAAATCAATGACTGGTTTCTTCCTCGCATGCCACTTCTTACTAAGAACTATGTCGAATCGAGCTAATCTTGCTATCTCAAAGTCCAATATGTCCTCATAGGACTAGATTTGAATAGGAAGATCAACTACTCGTCTATCCCAAGTCTCAATTCCCTTCCCGTCGGCTAGCTCTACGGTATAAGTATAATCTGATTGTACCGTATCTACGCATAATCTCTTGACTAATCGGGAACTAATAACATTATGAGTTGAACCTGTGTCAAAGAGTACCTTGACAGGTTGTCCTGCCACGACTCCTCTCATGAAAATAATCTCAGTGTCTGGGAACCGGTATCCTTTCTGTGCCACTTGCGAAAGCACAACATCTAGCATAGTCGGAACCTTTTTAGTGACCGTCATGGCCACTATGGGAGATGATAATGGAGATGGGGAATCCCCAAACTCATCCTCACTCCCACCCCCTGCCTGAGTCGGATTTATGACTATGGTGGCTGCTATCTTTTTCTTTTTAGGACAATCCTTATACAAGTGTTTCCCTAAGCAACCATAGCACAAACCCTCTTTCATTGCCTTCTCTTTCTGCTGAGGAGTAAGAATAGATCGGTTATATGCCCTCTCAGCCAGAGCAAACACTTTTCTCTTTCCTCTTGGGACTGTCTGGATCATGTGCACCTGCTTAGCCTCCCTAGAAGGCTGTGCACTAACCGAACCCGAAGTTGAAGAATGGAAAGGTCGGCTAACCCTAGTCCATGGGGATCTTTGGCCCTGGGAACCTGTGATCCTGTGGTCGTCCTCATAAACCAAGGCCATCTCTGTGGCCTGTGCCAAAGACTGACACCGCTCCTTCCTCACTAAAGGTTGGATGGTTTCTCTGAGTCCCAAAACAAACTTGTGGACTTGAAGAAATTCTGGAATGGTATCAGGTACTTTAAGAAGCACCTCTCTATACCTATCTGCATATTCTTGAACTAATTGATTCTTTTGATTGATGAAGAACCAAGTGTCTAATGCTCTAGACCTTTCATTAGGTGGTACAAAATTGTTATAAAATAGGATTTTAAATTGATCCCATGTTGTGGGTTCTTTCTTATCCTGCCCTATCTTACGCCACCATCTATGTGCGACGTCCATAAGGTTATAAGTGGCTTGCTGAATCTTGTTTCTATCATCAGTGATATGAAACAGGCAGAAGGACTGTTCCCACTTGCTAAGCCACTGCTCAACCGCGTCAGCAGTCCTAGCGCTAGTTGAGCCATGATATCTTGGCAGCTTAAGATCCTTAAGCTGCCATCTGGCTTCTCTAACTAAGACGCTATCTCTAGGGACTTCTGAAGTTTGATGCTCATCTGGAGCATCTACCTCCATCTCTGGCAAATCAAAATTGAGTGGCTCTTCTTCTTTCTTGGAACCACGCACGTGTTCCAAGATATCTTGAAGAGAACTCTCTAAGAATGAAATTCTATTATTCATGGGTTGAATTGGATCAACTGGAGGTTCTGGCATAAGGGTATCTGTCCTAGCAGGTGATGATGGTTCGGGTTCCATATTAGGACTAAAGGTAAGTACCTTTTTCTTTTGGTTTTCTCTCTTTTCTTTTTTTTTTTAATATACTAATCAATCATATATACTAGTGGCAAGCGAAAAAAGAACCAATCAAAGCATTTGCTTAAGAGAAAAAGACAAAAGAAAGAAACTTTAATATGTTTCCTAAACTTCAATGCATATGCATGCTAATTTTTAGAAATTTCAAAAGCCTAACGGCGTCACTTTAAAATCCAAAAATAATTTCCAAAGCGTCAAGCATTCAACAAAATCAAATCATTAGTGCCGGCAAGCATGATCTATTTTATCTTCTCAATGAACACATGCAATTGAAGTATGTTGTTGGGCTCTACAGGCCCTCAATCAAAATATTTCTTTTGTCGATACCTACCGATACTTACCACCTGTAAGAAAAGCTCAAGCATCGAACATACATCTCTATTTACGCTCTACTTACTTCATTCTACAAGTATGCATACTTCTAATATGTATAATCAACATAAATAATCAAACAAATACATTGACTAAATACTTATCTCAAATTCTTTTGGTATTCGAGAAGCATCCAATTGAAGAGCTACGGGTAGACTATTCACTCCCTTTGGTTCGTGGATCGCATAATGTTGCTCCAGCACAATGGTGAGTACCAACATGAGGAGATCCACCTCATAATTGTCAATCTGTGGAGACGTGAGGACTAGTATGAAGACTATGAGCAAGTGAAGGCACAAGTGCGTGAGTGAGAAGCACACAAACATGCACACACATACACACACACGCGCACACAAGGCAAGAACAAGGAGAGGAACAATGGAGTTCTTTGCATTAGTCAAAAAGTCTCTTACATAAGCTCAATTCACAAACAATCTACCCCCAAAAATGAGCTTTCTAGCTCTTTTTATAGTTTTCTCACTAGCTTTGGCCTTGTCAAGACCTAGTGTCCGGCATAGTTAAAAATTAGGTTCTAAAGCCTATTTGAGGGCTCAAATGGAGTCTAAAAATTATGAAAATTGGTATGTAGCTAATTCTAATACTCCTCAAGCTCGAGGACTCCTCGGCTTGAACAAAATGGAGTCTATTCTACCAAAAACAGAATTTACAATGTTTGTGTAGTGATTAAAATCACTTGAGTTGTGAATGGTCCATGGAAAAAATGATTAGGCCTTGTTGCCGTATTGTGCATGACCGCTGTCGGCGCGAAAGGGACGATCGGTAGATCAGGCCAACCGCCGAAAAATTACGGCGCACGCAAGGTGCTTGAAGCAAACTCAGGTGCTTTGACGACTCAAAGAGGATAGGAGCTCATAACGAGATTAGCTCATAACTAGTAAACAAACTATTATAGTCTCATCAAGATGTTTGAGAATAATGCAAGATCACACAATTTATTTCATAACTCCAAGTGACAATTTATTTCGTTTCAATATTGTTCAATTCTTATTTATGCATCTATCATCAATGTAACTAACAACACGTATTCAAGTGCTATAGCAAGTGTATCAAACAAATAAAAATATTATTATATTTAGTTTTCATTCATTTAGAAATCTTCATTGAGACATCGAGATATCGAATGTCATATTCTATTATCATTATATTGTGTGCATGATTAGGTGCTCTATTCTTTAATCCTCCATAAACTATAGTGCTTTGCATCATTTAATCAATTGAGCCATAGTTGCTTCTTTACACTAATCAACCACTCATAACTTCTTGCATCTATTTCAAAATTAATGCAATAGAACTGAAGATGTATGTGATTATATTAGAGATCTGTAGATGTATGGTATTAAAATAAACAACATCAAGACAACCTTAAGATGCACATTCCCCAATGCGTTAAAAAAAACAAATCAACGTAACAGTTCTGGATATAATTTATGCTTTGGATTATAGGAAAGATCACTGTTGCAGTGTTTTCCCCTTTGAAAAGAACGTGCACTCCGAGAAATTAAACAGCTCACACTATGAGTTCCTCTAAAGTAGCTGCATCAAAACGGCAACTCTTACAGCTCTTTTGGCGTTGATAGAACATGCAAGCAGTGATACATGATGTCATGTAGAGACAACAGAAACAATCAGATGTTTCTGTTCATAATGCAAGAATGTTTTCTTATAAGAATACATATCCCTCAAAGCAGATGAATTATCATTCTGTTTTTATCCTACTCACTTCTTTGCAAAAAAAAAACATAACGAAAGAAAATTGTTTTGTATTCCTTCTACAGATGTGCGCTATTTGATTTGTCAATTGTAAACACTCCAAAAAATTGCTACCTTCGACATACAATTCATAGTTATTTAATTTCTTTGATAGAAAGATATAAAGAAACTCTGATTCACAACAATCTCTCAAGCTATGCTGTCTCAAAAATCTTTGACAGCTTCCATAGTTGTTGCTTTTCTGGAAATATCTCCTTCCCTCTCTTGAGATCTATGAAGCCAAAGGCTTAGTTGATGAGCGTCGGTCTCCTTTTAATCAAACCAGTACAGAAACCCAAATCCTCATTTTCCTCCCCTTTTTATCGAATGACATCAACGCCTATAGTTTCCTGTGCGAAGATCCTTAAAATCTTGGGTGAGTTGCAGGTATCAACAAAATTTAAAAGGAAAAATGAGAGAAGATGAAGTTAACAGATCACACAATAATGAGGGTTAAGCATGAGCAGAAGATAAAGCAACAAATAGTTTCTAGTTTGTATTTGTCAAATAAGAAGTAAATGCATAATGTCACATATTTTTGGACAAGCGCGATGCATTGGCAGCTGTTATTAACATTCGAAGCAGATATGACTTCAAAGTATTCACAGACCATTCAGTGCAAGGTAGCGAGCGCAGAGATTAGAGCATCAATATCTTATGTTGTTCACTATATTTTACCACATAACAACTATAAAGCTCATATTTCAATCTTCCAATTAACAGTACATTACCACGAACTGAATCCAGGGGCATTAGAAAACCGATATGATCTGCACAAACTTAAGTGCCTCTTCGATTATTTCTTCTTCGATCATATGTCCCTTTTCGCATTAAATTCTGATCGTCCACAACGTCAAATATCTTCGATTGTTCACGAATGAATGATCTCCATACTTTGACTCTGAGTGCCCCCTTCTTTGATATGAATTTCTTGTCTCTTCAATAGACAACGATTTTCTCTGACAAACGCCCTCAAACATGAAGATATTCTTCACCAGAACTTCTTTCTTAAAACGTTAAAATGTGGCAGAAACAAAATTAGCTAAATTCATCTGACTCATAGATAACAACAGAGAAAATATTCAGAACTAGAGTGATGCTATTTATGTAGTAATAAATACAAGTGATCAATTAGTACTCGTGCATTCCTTGTTTATGTCTGCAATGACTGATGGTTCAATGGGTGCTAATCATTGATTAATAGTTATATTTATGCTACCATCTGATTCGTATATCTAGCGCAAGCACATGAAAAAGACTCATGCATACAAAAGTTCATAATATTCAAATTGATTCAGCATCTCTACATTAAGTGCGTGAGTGTGCATCATAACTTTAGAGGCGACATCGAATAACAGTTAATAGCTGCGTGAGACAAAAGCTCAACAAAATCAAACACTTATCAAATTAAACACAGGAAGAATCTTCTTAGTACAAACTCATCTTCGCTTTCGGATTCTGTTCAGCCCAACGTTGACTTCTGTAGTGCCTCTTTCCATTCATAACATTGGCTAGCAGCACAATTAGTTCATGCTTCCTCCTCTGACTCAATCGTACCTCCCCTCCTTCGGTAACTGCGAAAACAGATCATAAAAACTAACTTCTCTCAGCAGCGCTCCCACTCAGAGTTGCCCTCCTTCAGCTGCACACACTCCAGCCTCCTTCTTTCATGTGTTGGCCCTTTCTTGCATGCTTTCTCCTCCGACTCCTCTTCTACAACGACCTCTCTGGCCTTTCGTCCTCCTTCCTCCTCAGTGTAGCGACTTCTTTGCTAACGATCTGAGGAGCAGCCTCTCACTCAATGTATTTAATGACGACGAGCTTCGATCATTAATGTGACGAATCGAAATCTCTGGCAGCACCCCTCCGATTGTTTGTCCTCAATGTACCGCCAAGAGAATACAGTACCTGCGCCAGAATAGAACATCCCCCCCTAAAAGCACATAGAACACACATATATATATACCTGCATAAAATTGCGTGTGAGCATGCATTCACAATCAGATTACTAATACTTGCATTCACTTAACTAATCATTCTTCATGCATCTAACAAATGACCGACTCATCTTTTTGCATATGTAAAGTTTTCTAGAACTAACCTACATTTAAACTTACGTATCTGATTTCGTTTGTTATTTAATTGTTAATATGAATTAAACAAATAACCATATAAACATATAGAATAATAAATACTTTGAATGTTTAAATAACTTATGTTTAAAGTAATAAATATTAATTAAATCATATATCTTATTTTATAATGTCAATATAATAATCCATTATTAATTTAGAGATAAAGAAAATCTTCATTCGCTTATTTATTTGTAAGGTTAAAACACAAATAAATATTTATCTAAAATAAAATGGATATCATATAGCCTTAAGGAATCATTCACTTACATTGAAAGCTCCTATATTTATATAAAATTAAGTACTTAAAGTAAAATTTACTATTTAACACATTAAGGGATTCTAAAATTTACAAATAGATAAACACATAGGGTTTAACCCATATTTACTTTAGGTTTTAAACATTTTTTAAGGTATATAAACATATAATTGTGTTCAACTTATGAAACAAATCAAAGACTAATATCTTCTCATTTACATGAAAGTCTGCAAGCATAACCATAAGTATTAGGATTATCTAACATTATCATATATTCTTACCTATTTTTCATGTATTTACATACATAGACAAATATGCTTCTCAGGTCTTTACTTAATTCAACTCTTCTTGTTTTTGTTATCTGCAGGTACTCAAGAGAAAAAACATTAATCATTTTAAATCAGTATATTAAAAAAAAAAAAAGAGAGAGAGGTATCATTTAACTGACTCTAAAGCAAAATATTTTTATTTTTCCATATGACAATTCAAGTGAGGAAATCCTTCTGACACCGCTCTGTTGTGCTGGTATGCTCTTTATCTAACTTGTATGCCAACACTGCATGGGAAGGGAATTGGGGAAGGGGAAGAGTGAATGATGTGTCTATTGAAGACGTGTGTGTGGGTGAAATTGGTGGAGGGGGAATGGCAGGAGGTGGAAGCGTGGGGGGAGGGGGAGGTGCCGTGGGTGGTGAAATGTCCATGCTTTCAAGAGTGGATGCGAGTGTGGTATCTACCATATACATTGGAATGGTAGGTGGTGTGTGTGTGTGAAAGTGGTGAATAAGTGAGAAGAGGGTGGGGGAACTGAAAATAGAGGAAATGATTGAGACCGGGGTTGAAATGTTCTTGAAAGAAAGGCGTGGAGGGGTTGGAGAATTGGAGGGATGGGGTTTGGGAGGTGAGATGCTGAAGGCAGGGAGGCCATAAAAGGTGGCGTGGTAGCAGGGAATCCCAAGAATATGGATCTAGAATCGGGATGGCCTATGGCTGAGGGCATGGGGGATGGATGTCCTAGGGCAGGCTCTATGAGCGATTCGGTGGATTGTGTAGTGATGGTGGTAGCTTCATAGATTGGGTTTTCACAGGTGGAGAATAGGGTTGAACTAGAGGTGGGAGTACGGAAGATGAAGGTTTGTTCGGTGGGTTGAGTGGTCCAGGTGATCTCCACGGCTTCTGCTCTAGGAGGCGATGGTGGGGGTGTGGGTGGTAGTGGCTCGGTTGATTCATCATGGGTGACTGAGTGCTCTTGGCCATAAGTTACAGCTGCTTGGGAGGTTGTCTTAATGGGTTCTGATGTAATAATAGGCCCTTCTGCTCTCGTAACGGGGATCTGGATGTTTTTGCCTGACCGCGGTCGTGTTTGGAATCTTTGTGGATCATATTGAAATGGAGACCTCCGAATCGCGGTTCGAACTGCTTCTACTACCCCATAGGTTTCTGCCATTAATAAGAGACCTTCACTGTATTCTGAGTCAACTCCTGCTTCTTCCAAAAGCTGAGCCATGAGCACCCTACTACTTTGTTCGGTGAGCAACTGTTGCGACCTTACTCGTTCCATTATTTGGTATAGCCTCCGGAGTTCTGCTGTATAAGCTAGGGCCTCAGTTGTTTCCTCTTCTTCTGCTTCTGAATGTTCCTGTTGTTGCGACACAGTTCTCTGTTGTTCCTCATCCCAATGTACATGGCGGCCTTGTGTGGATTTCCTTCTTCTTTGGGAAGAGGTGCCCTGTTCTTCTACATCTGAATAGAACTCCACATCAGAGAATTGTGTATTTTGCAAGAATGATTCAAAGTCAAAAGTGCCCATCCCTTCAGTGCCCCTAGTTGCAGGAAATTCGAATTTAGGAGGGACAGGAGGAGCGGAGGGGGCAGCTTGTGTTGTAGCTTCAGATCCAGACCTGGGTATTCTAATGGTAAAGGGAGGTACGGTGGTCTCTCCTCGTGGCGATACTTCAAGAGTAGTCAGAACTTCACGTGTCTGGACACAAGGGATCAAACCCCTCATGCGCTTGGATTGATGTGTGGACGTCTTGAGCCTCTTAAACATTTGTAATTGTGCCCAAGTTAAAGCACGTTCAATGGGTACATCGTATGCTAAGCATCGGTAGATAATGTGTGTGATTGCACAGCAACCATTCACCACTAATTTCCTAGATGACCTTTTATTTGCTTCATACAACTGCTCCACAATCCATACAGGAAGCTGAATTGGCAACGCACCTATCTCCGCCAAGTAGAGAGCGAGCCAAATTCTTTTGTGCGGTTGTGTGAAGCGGTCTTGACCAGGGAGAGCAAAATGTTGCATGCACATACAGAGAGGGATGGACACGTTTGTGTGAGTGCTGCCATATCTTTAAGCTTCAGTAGTTTCCTATCCTTCATGTTAGTAGGAATGAGAGCATCCTTCTTAGAAGGTACATGTGTACCGTGCATATTCAAAGCAGCACTCACCAATTCCAGTGTAAGTTCAAACCTTTTCAACTCATTGTTTCCCAGCAAGGAAGGAAGTACGAATGTTCCTGGTTTGTCCTTTTCTTCGTTAGCTTGTAATGTGGAGACCAAATAATAGCATCGGAGGAGATCTGGTTTAGGTAGTGGTGCTTCAAAGTATTCGGCTAGCCCTGCACGTTGCCATATGGTCTGGAGATCTTCTGTGTTCTGTAGAGTCTCAAACTCCTTGGAGAAAAATTGGAATCAGACCCATGATCTGTCATACTCGCACTTAGACTCCCATATATACTTGGCCTCTCCTAATGGACCTGGCATGCCATTGAACCAATGAGAATTGGCATGGACTCTCTCTGTGATCCCTGTGGGTGGATCTGATATCGAGATCTGCTGAAGGTGTTGCAACTCCACAGGTCGTTCAGTTGGTGGCACATCAACAGGTAGACTATCCACATCAATTTCTGTAGTACTTACTCCTGCCTGTGAGCTCGGACCTGCTGCTTCTGCCATGAGAGTGCTTGTAGTTGTTGATGCTTATCTGTTAGAAGAAGAGAGAGGCACATTAGCATTGCATAGGAAACAGGATGTTATGGTGTTCCCTCCACAATACCAACATGACATTCTGAGTGGTTAGAGGTTAGTGGGTGAAGTGTTCGTGATGTGTGTACATGTGGGTTAGTAGGTTAGGGTTCACTCTAGATGCATACTTTGGATGTGCAATGTTCTCAGAATGCACCTACATCAGAGGGGAAGGATTTACAGAGGTGGGTCAGGGGGTTTGATATGGGGTTTAGGTCTCCAAACTTTGATGTTGGAATCGTTGCTTTTATTGGCGATGATGTGTGAAGGTTTGCGTACTGGAGTGTGTTGGGTTTGGGACCTTTTGGGTACCCATTTCCAAACATTCTGAGGCGTGACCCACAATGTGGTGGTGTGGAGTGTAGATGTTTGCCTTTGGATGGGAGCCAATAGGACTCGTGAGTGTTGGTTTGATCTTGTGATTGGAGGTGAAGTTATTTGAGCTAGTAAGCAGGTCTTGGGCACCCATATTTGTCTAGCTTTTGGGATCGCCTTCATTGACTGCTTTGGAACCCAAATAGAAATGGTTTGTCTAGATTGATGCCTAGGGTACTCCTTCGCTGTAGTCCTCGACACTGTAGCTTGCTTGATGCTTCTTTGGAATCTTGTCTCCAAAGCCGAGGGTTGTTCACCTTTGCGTATCCAGATCTCCTTCATGCCATGGGGTATTCTGTATTGTACCGGTTGGTGTTCATTCTTCTTGGTCCTCGGGCTCCTCTGTATCTTGTATTTTCTGGCTTGCTTTCCTCGAATTCTCTTTGGAAAAGAAGGGAACTCCTTGTTGACTTTTGTACCTTCGTCATGAGTGGCAATCTTTTGCACCCTAGAACTTTGGTCAAGAGTAGCATGGTTCATTTCAGGTGGACTCCTGGAAGGACCAGGATTCGGTGCCTCTTCTAGTGGCCTATGTGCTTGATTTTCTAATTCAATCGTTATGTGGTTTTGGCCTACCCATGCCTGAAGAAGTCCACTTCTTAGGTTGAGGCTGACTGCATGATCATAGATCCAGTCTTGGCCCAGGACAAGAGGTTCGGTAAGATTCTCGTCTTCACACACTAGCACTTTGACTGCCATTAGCACCTCTTGAATGTAGAGGGGAAGTTCCACCTCACCAATGCAAGGGGTTTCCACATCTCCCAATCCTATGAGATATGCCTCTATAGGATTGATTTGTAATTGCAGCTCTTGGTAGTAAGAAAGTCGAACTGCACTAGTGGCTGCCCCTGAGTCAATTAAAGCTCTCACTGTCCTTACACTCTCTCCTTGTCCTACTTCTAGGGTTACAAAAGGCCGTCGGTCGATTATTCTATGGGAATGTCCACTTGAAGCCTCGCACATGGCCATGGGATAGCCTAGAGATTCTTGAGTGTCATAGGCTGGTCCCTACCTTGTCTCCTCAATTTCATTCGTCGGATGCGTTCTTAAGCTTCTGCCTGTGCTTCTTCTCGAATTCGTTTCTCTTCTTCTTTACGTTTCTTGGTAGTGTTGAGTCGATTTAGCATCTCTTCAGTCAGGGGTTCTTGATATAACTTGACTCTGCATCCACTTATGTAACTTGGTAGAATATCACCCTTTAGAGTGGCTAGTTGAACTGCTTCACTTGTGGAGATCCTATTGATAATCATTGGCCCATAACCTCTCTTCTCTAACTTCCGTGCATGTTGCTTCAAGGTGTAGACTATGGAGGTCTCCTGCTTTCAAGCCCTTATCCCTCACGTGTGCATCGAAATATGCCTTTTGCCTCTGCTTGGCTGCATAAATTCCTGCTGCAGCCCTCAATCGTGTTTCACCTAATCGTTCAAGATCGAAGATTCTAGAGGACAACTCATGGTCTGTCCAATCATGCTCTTGTGCTACTTTCAAGGTTGGTATAAAAAAATCCAATGGTAGCACTGCATTCTGGCCGAAAACCATCTGAAAGGGCGTGGCTTGGAGTACCGTTTTATAGGCAACTCTGTATGCCCAAACAGCATGGTGTAGCTGTTTGTCCCAATCAGAGCGGTGTAGCTGTTTGTCCCAATCAGAGCATTTGTTATTCACTAATTTGGTTAGCACATTGCATAGAATCTTATTTGTGCTTTCGGCTTGTCCATTAGCTTGTGGGTGATAGGGGGCAGACTTCTTGTGTATCACCAAGAACTCTTGAAGAAGATTTTCAATGACTTCATTCAAGAAGTGAGTCCCTCTATCACTTACTAGCTCTATGGGTAGCCCGTATCGAGTGAACACATTCTCAATTAAGAATTTAGCGATCGTTTGGGCATCATTCTTCGATGTGGCTTTCACTTCTACCCACTTGGTTAGATAATCCGTGGCCTTAATGATATACTCAGCATGTGAACCCTTAGCTGGGGGATTAATAGAACCAACAAAGTCTATTCCCCACTTAGAGAATGCACGTCCACCCATCATAGGTTTCAATGGCATCTCATCTTTACGTATAGGATACTGAGTTTGTTGACACACATCACACCTCTTCACATAGGTATGTGCATCCATGTGAAGGGTTGGCCACCACAAGCCTGTAAATAGGATCGCTTTGATTACCCTATCTGGTCCAAAGTGTCCTCCTGCTACACCTTGGTGAGCAGTCTCTAATATCTTCATATACTCGCTCTCATGGACACATAGTCTCAGGTAACCATCTTTACGACGCTTGTATAGATTATCACCAATGAGTGAGTAATCCAGGGCTTCTTGTTCTAGACTTCTTTGTCTGGCCAATGTCATATCTTGAGGGAATGTTTTCGTCCTCAAGAATGCTACTAGTGGTTCACTCCAATCTAGCACTATGGATACCTGATAAAGAGTGGCATGTTCCACAGGTGGTTTAGTGCAGCAGATCGGGCATTCCTTGCATAGCTTATGGACATCAGCTTCCATAGTTGGCCAATGCACTCCAAGTATCTTTAATGTCTGTATGGTTCGTTGCCGTGAGTAATGTTGCTCTAATGCACCTACATGTGCCAATTGCAACCATTTCGTGCACTCATCTTCTTCCACACAACAAGCTAGGATGCCTAGATCGGTATGCTTGTACATACTCCCTGCCATGATGTGGTACTTTTGAGCCTTTACTACCTCCCTATCTTTAGTGCTTATGACAGGGTGATTAGGCCCGTATGTCAATACTGGCACTAGTGGTTTAGCCCACTGAGGTACCACTTGCAAATTAAACAAGTAAGCATAAGGAAGGTCATCTGATACTCCTTGTGGGGCTTCTCCAGATGTGAGCCTAGAGAGATGGTATGCTCTCAAGTGAGTCTTCCCTTTCCTCACCACAACTTCGAAGTCATACTCCATTAGCAAGAGGAACCATCTTACCAATCTACCTGTATTGCATGGCTTGTTTACCAAGTACAACAATGCCTAGTGGTCAGTAAAAAATTTAAACTTACTTGCAAGCAAATAGTGTCTAAACTTCTTAACCGCATACACCATGCCTAAGCCTTCTCTCTCAGTAGTGGTATAGTTCCGTTCAGCAGCATTTAGCTGTCTACTAGCATAGGCAATGGGAAGATCCATATTACCTTCACCAGTAGGTTGTGCGAGTACACATCCAATAGCATAATTGGATGCATCCACGTGAACATGAAAGGGTTTATTCCAATCTGGTGTGGTCAAGATTGGTGCTGAACACAATCTTCTTTTGATTTCATTAAAGGAGTCCTCACACTCATCAGTCCACTCAAAGTTAGTCAAAAGTCCATACAGAGGCTTTGCAATGATGGCATACATGTGTATGAAACGCCGGTAATAACCGCAATGCCCCATGAAAGCTTGTACTTCCTTGACATTCTTTGGCCTAGGTAACTCTGCTATGGCTCTTACTTTCTCTTCATCAGTGGATATGCCATTCTTTGACACTATATGTCCTAGAATCTTGCCTTGCCTGACCATGAAAACACACTTTTCTGGGTTCAGACAGACTTGATATTCTCTACATTTGTCAAAGATTTGTCTAAGTTCAGGAACATGGGTTTGTCTAATGTTGGAATGAGCACAAAGATCATCAACATATACCTCTAAGTTTTTCCTAAGGAATTCTTTAAATACATGACACATTAGCCTCTGAAAAGTGGCTGGCGCATTGGTGAGACCAAAGGGCATTACTCTAAAAGCAAATATGCCCCACTCTATGGCAAAAGCCGTCTTATGCTAATCTTTTGGAGCAATGGCTACCTGATTGTAGCCCGAAAATCCATCAAGGAAGCTGTACACTTCCTTGCCTGCTACTCTTTCTAGTAGATGCTCCGTGATGGGAAGTGGATAATTATCTCGGATAGTGTCTGCATTAACCTTTTTCAAGTTAATGCACACACGTAGCTTTCCATTCTTCTTGGGCACCACTACAATGGGGGATACCCACTCAGTGTGCTCAATTTCATAGATAATTCCAGCTTCCATGAGTCTATCTATCTCCTCCTTGATCTTAGCAGCATAATTATCGTTATATGTATATGGCTTTTGCTTAGAGGGTTTAGCATCTGAGGTCATGGGAATAGTGTGTGAACATATGTCAGGGTCCACACCTTTCAAATCCTTGTAGCTCCAAGCGAATACATCTCTGTATTCTCTTAGCAAGGCCATCAATTCATACTCCTCCTCCTTGGTGAGGTCGTGTCCTATGTAAGTGCATCTTCCTTCTCCTTCTTCTATGGCTACCACTACTTTCTTGGTGGTTTCTTTGTTATCATAGGCCTCTCCCGATTGCGCCTCACATTTAGGCATTCTCACCATGACTCTTCTATCGTCTATCTCATACTTTTTAAAGTGTTAAGGGACCTCAAACAAAGATTCTTCCTCCTCAGGTGTGACTTCTCTCTTCTTTCTTTTCTTACCTTCATTCTTGGTAGTCACTTGTGTGGTTAACCTCACATCATTTATAAGTTCTCCATGTCTCTGAGGATAAGCTTCCACTGATGCAAAAGGTGGGTCCATAATGATTGACTCTAGATCGGAGTCACTCGCATCCTCAAATGCATCAGGGCTAGGTTCACATTCTTCTAAAACTGCCTCTCCCATGATTGGCTCTATGGAGAAGATTGAAATGTCATAGCCATCCTCATCACAGTGGGGTGTCCATTGTTCTTCATTGATGGCTACATCCATTGTTGCTAGAATTTCTGCCTAGCCGTGAGGTTCAAATTCTTCGTCCGGAAATACTACAGGTGCATAGACTGGGTCTTGAATTGATCTAGGTGTTTCCTTCGCACCTACCTCTCTGGCTTTTTCCCTCTTCTCTTCTTCTACTGCTACTTTGCACATCCATAAGTGGGTATCTTCATGCATCCATGAGGATCCTGATCCTATGGAATGCACCGATTCCGTATCATCTTTGGCTCTATGGATGGGGTTCCATTGGATAGGAGGGACATCTCTATGAGAGTAGTCCTTGAGATTCACTTTGGTCGTAACACCTAAGTGTTGCAGGTACAAGGAATTGGTTCCCCAATCCTGTACCACTTGCAACTGTCGCATAAATGGTCTTCCCAAAATCATCTCATAGGCATGATTTTTGCTAAAGTCACATATGGCGAAGGTGTGCTCAAACTCAACACCACATGTATTGAGAGTTATTCCTTCTAGCAGCCCTAAGGGTCTCTCTATGTGACCGTCAGCCATCTGCAATTTCATCCTCGTGGGCCTGAGTGCTGGCTTGCCCCAACGCTTCCATAGGGAAGTGGTGGCAATTGCAACTCCTGCACCTGAGTATAGAATGGCCTTGGTGGTGTATCCTTGATGGGTGATAGGAAGATATGTGTTTCCCTCTTTGCCCTCACTCATGTCCCCTATCTTGTCCAAGGGTATTTCTGGCACTATCCTCTGGGATCCTACCTGCGAACGAGGTTTTGCTATCTCTGGTACTTGTTTGGCTACATGTTTCCATAGCTCTGGCCTAACCTTGAGTAGTTCTTCTAAAGTGAGATTGCACTGCACCTTAGTGTTCTTCACTACCTCCGTGTTCCTAGGTATGACTGAATCTTTGTTTCTTACCATGACTGTGGGTGCTCTCATACAAGTGGACTTTGCTTCCCATGGGCCTATGAAATGGGGTAGTTCCTATAAAGAATTAGACTCGAAGTCTAATCTCTCTTGAGATTGGGCACTCTCCTGCTCTCCATAAATGGAAGGAAGGTCTTGTGGGAATTGATCGTGTGTGTCATCCACAAGTTCAATGGGAGGAGGAACTTCACTCTCTTTAGCCCATTTCTCTTCTTGAATCTCTCGCAAGAATTCTGGTGTGTATCGATTCATAGAAGAAGAGGTGTCTGGTGCAGTGGAGTTAGGCACATAAGCTTCCTTGGGAGGAATGCTTATTCTATCACTTGCCTTCTCCTTAGCCTGGGAGTTGGCTCCTTTTCCAGACTTTGCAATTAACATCTCCAATCTGTCTAACAGACCATCAAAATGCAATGGTGTTCTAGTGGAGCTAGAGCAAGTGAAAAGGCGACTGGTCTCAAACATGGCTTGAGCCAATTCCACCATCTTGGCACACAACTTAGTTCGTTCAAGCTCTAGGCCAGCTCTAGGGTAACATCTTTCATGATCCGTTACATTTGGTCCTTCCTGGATCCTCGCGTGATATGCTCTGAGCATCATATCTATGTCTTCGGGAGTGGGATCTGCTAAAATTGATCCTACTCGGGGTGGTGGGTGGGTTATGTGTGGTGGATTAGATGGTTGAGGAATGGAGGGTGAAGGGGATGGTAGTGGTGGGGATGTGTGAGAGTGCGTTTGAGATGTGATTTCTATGATTTTGGCTTTGGTTTCTCGTAGGCTTTCCTCAAGTTCGCTCATCTTTTTTGCCCATCGCCTTTTCATACATTCACGGCTATCTCTCCAAGCTCTTGTTCTCTTCTTATTCTGACTCTCAGTCTCGCTAACCTCCGCATTCTTTTCCTGGCCTAAGTCTTGGTTTTGTTGCAACGCTTGAGCTCTAGTGACCACTTGTATTGGCGCGGTGGATGTGACGCTTCCTGTAGAGTCTACTACTAACCCAATAACATTGATAGGAGTAATTTTTAGCATATTATTGGGATTCTTTGGGCAATCTCGTAAGAGATGCTCTTTTCCACAATCTGTACAAAAGCCTTGGATTGCCACTGACTGGGGTTGTGTAGGTGGAGGTAAGGGGCAATCACGAATGAGGTGATCTCCCTGACATCTGTAGCATGGTCCTCTAGGGAATGGGGGTCTTACTTGCTTAGGTTGAGGTCTAGTGTTGGGATTTGTGTACATGAGATTTGCATATTCTGGCTCCCAACTAGGTTCACTTGGCTCTTCACTGTAGTAGGACTCACCATGTTCAAGAGATTGCATGTAGTAGGCCTGGGGGCCATCTATATGTGTAGAATCAAAGCTATGGTTGCTCGGGTCACTTTCTGACAGTAATGGCGTTACTGGCACTATGGCTCTATTCAGGTTCTCTTCTGCAGCTGCGTACTTTACAATAATTACCTTAGCTGGGGCAGGGGGTTGTTGTGCTAACATAGGCTGAGGCTTTTGTTGGTTTTGGTATTGTGGGTGGTAGGTTTGTTGAGGTCTAGCATATTGCTACGGTGGGTACTGGTTTTGGTACCTGCCCTGTTGAGGGTATGGTTGTGGGTACGTCTGCCTAATTGCTTGCTTATTGTAGGGGCAATCTTGCGCAGTGTGATTGGTGTACCTCCGTTCTATGGTGCAGTATTGACTACTGGGATTCACTTGGGGTTGAGCCATGATGGGACATACATTCGCCATATGGTCACCTCCGCAAGTGTAACATCTTTTCACAGGGGCAAATCTTGGAATCTGCTTGCTAGAGACACCTAATTTCAGAGCTACCTTTTCTGCTAGATCCTCAATTGATGTGGATTGTGAGGAAATGAGGCTACTAGAACTATCTGAATCTTTAGAGATTTTTGAGAGCTCTAATTCCTCCCCTAGGTTATCCTCAATGTCGATGCACATGCGTACACACTCTTCTATGGTCCTAGGGTCTTTCAAGTACACATATGACCTCAGTTTGGTACTTAACAATCCATCCAAGAATAAAGCCACTTGTTTGGCTAGTGTGGGTAACTCAGGCACAGGGCATCTCTCTAGATATTGCCTAAATCTTCTTCCTGCAAGTCTCACGGTCTCTTGAGGGGTCTGCTTGAAGCTATGTATCAATGAGGAAGTATTATGCCTTATCCCACTCTTAAAGAATTCCGTGATGAAAGCCTCCAAGAGTTGGTCTATGCTCCTAAACTTTCTCTCATTCAATGGTTGAAACCATGTAAGGGCTGTGTTCCTAAGGGTTAGACCAAAGGCATTATATTGCGTGAATAGGTCCTCAACTTGTTCAGCTCTCAAGGCTTGCCTAAACTCAGCCACATGATCATATGGGTCTCCTGTGCCATCGAAGTAGTTCTTCATGGACTTAACTAGCTGGGTAGGTCTCAAAGTCCTCGTGTGCTCTCTAGGTCTTGGTAGGGGGAATTCATCCACATTCCTTTGGTTCCTTGGAGCTCTAAGTACCTCAGGTTCCCCTCTATTTGTTTCCGTTCTTGTTCTTTCTCTGCCCCCTGGGTTGGCAAAGCTTACCTCAGGTCTATCTCTACTTCTGTCTCTCTGAGCTCCATGAGCTTGGGATGTTCCAGCTCCTGGGTGACCAAAGGAAACATTAAACCTAGGTTGGGGGAAAATAAATTCACCTTTCCAAGTGTAAGCATGCCTATCATGTTCTGTAACCACAAAGATCCGTTCTGATGCATTGTCTAGGTAAGTCACTTTGCCTGGGCTATCCGGGTCCTTGAACTCATATATCATGATTGTTCCTACCTCATTTGGCTGATCAGATTTATACCTCCAAAAGGCTTCATCAGTCTCTTGGTTCATGAGCAGATCTATACTCTTATTGTCCTGGGGAACCCACTCGGGATTAAGGATTCTAGTAAGAACAGATTCTCCTCGAGGGGTCCTCGGCTCTCCTCCTATGTTCCCTTGCTCTAGGTCACCTATGTCCGTCTCAGGGATCACATTCCCGAATTCATCTGTCCTGTCTGGGTGACTAGTGACTACATATATGGTTCCTTCTTTGTCCAAGTATGCTCTGTTTTCAAACTTGACTGCTGGGTGTTCCAGTCCAATGGATTGATCTGGGTTTTTGATCTGTACCACATACCTTTCTAGGCCGTCCTCATAGATGCTAGCACCTAATCGGTTGGTCCTAAGGTATTCCAGCTGTGTCTTGTAGGGGCCTTCCACCCTATACAAATATGGCACACCTGAACTCCCCGTAGGTCTCTCCATACCTTGAGACATCTCTGATTCACTAGTCTCAAAGCTAGGGTAATGTGAAAAGTGGCTCAGCTGCTGGGCCCAAGACCTAGCAGTGTGATTGACACTAGCCTCCGAAGACCTAAGACTTTGTCTATCTCTCCCTAGATGTCGTCCTGATCTAAGGTTCATATGCCCTTTGTACGTTGCTGATTTCTTTGGTACCAGTCACTTGTTCCTTTTAAGTTCCTTTGGATGTGTTTTCTTGTTTTTAATTAAGCGTCGTCAGGAGCGATTTAGTGTGTCGTCCTTGATGTTCTGCGTCCGCTTAGTTTAAGTTCTTTTCCTTTAAGTTATCCCTTGACTGCAATTTAGACTATTCTTGGACTTGAGAAGTTAAAGACTCTTAGAACTTGAGTATTCCTATCGTACCTCTATTCAAACAAGACAACTACTCGCACTTAGCCTATGCTAAGAATGGACTGAGGGGGTTACGAGATGTTCCAACCTCAAGACGCTCCTCCTTGCTATGCTTCTCTGCCCAAGAAGCAAGTTCCCAAGCCTGCACACAATGGCACTCGCTTTGATTTCTCCAAGAGCTCTCGATAATCCTGTAAAAAATTCCCAAGTTTAGCTCCAACTTGATCCTTCAATTGACAGATAGTTTATCACATACACTTTTAATGACCCTTTTTTCCCCCTTTGCTATTGTCAAAATTTTTTTTCCTCTAGAGCTCTCTTGGTGTACCTACCCCTCAGTAGGTCAACTTCAAAATACCCTATTTGAAAATCAATGCATTATTCTTACAAAAAACAACTGAGGGCGTGTAGTATATGCCACGAGCTTTCTGACAAGCCCTAGAGCTCAAAAAACGGATTTCAAATGAAAAAGTTATGACTGTTCAGGGTTTAGGGGGTTAAAACAGACAAACAAGACCTTTCAGGGTTCTAGGGCATTTTTTCCAAGGCCTATTAAGTGTATGAGTGAGTGGGTATGTAAATATGCCCAAAATTTAGCCTAAATTTCCAAAAAATTACCCTTTATTTTTTGCCGAGAATGTCTATCGCGATAGACGGTGTCTGTCACGATAGACACTAACTGTCGCGAGGGGCTGTCTGTCGCGATAGATGGTGTCTGTCGTGGAATTTGGTCTGTCACGATAGACAGGTGTCTGTTGCGATAGATGGGGTCTATCGTCTGTCGTGGTTTTGGTCTGTCGCGATAGACGGTGTCTATCGCGATAGATTGAGTCTATCGTGGAATTTGGTCTGTCGCCATAGACCGTGTCTGTCGCGATAGACTGAGTCTGTCGTGGAATTTGGTCTATCACGATAGACCATGTCTGTCGCGATAGATTGAGTCTGTCGTGGAATTTGGTCTGTCTCGATAGACCGTGTCTATCACAATAGACTGAGTCTGTCGTGGAATTTGGTCTGTCGCGATAGACAGGTGTCTGTCGCGATAGACGGGGTCTATCATCTGTCGTGGTTTTGTCTGTCGCGATAGACGGTGTCTGTCGCGATAGACTGAGTCTGTCGTGGAATTTGGTCTATCGCGATAGACCGTGTCTGTTGCGATAGACTGAGTCTGTCGTGGAATTTGGTCTGTCGCGATAGACCATGTCAGTCGCGATAGACAGTGTCTTTCGTGATAGACTAAAAAAACGCAATTTTTTTAGAAACTTCTAGTGATTTGGAGTGCTCTAATGGTGTAGGTTACCGTACCAAACATGCATTCAAAAAATACCAAGTTTTCCTGTCTGTCGCGATAGACAGAGGTAGTCGTCCCGGGACCTGTGCAGAGTCTATCGTACCTGTGCAAGCTGCTGGAGATGGTGGTACAGCTAGTTCCTGCAACAAAAGCTCAAAAAACACACAAAAACAGATCGCATGCAAGCTCTCTCTCGCTCTCTCTCACAATGAAATGAGGGAAATGAGGTGGGGAGTAGAATATGACAATAAAACTGAAATTTTTGTGGAGATGGAGATGGAGGTGGGAGATGGTGGGGATGATGATGGTGATGCAAAAATAAGAAAAAATGAAGAAAAATAAGGAAAAGAAACGATATTACCTATAACTCCAATGTCTCAACTCGACGTCTTACCATCACACGCTCGTCCTCGAAGCTCTCTCCCCGGCAACGGCGCCAAATTTGGTGTTGCTCCAGCACAATGGTGAGTACCAACATGAGGAGATCCACCTCATAATTGTCAATCCGTGGAGACGTGAGGGCTAGTATGAAGACTATGAGCAAGTGAAGGCACAAGTGCGTGAGTGAGAAGCACACAAACATGCACACACATACACACACGCGCACACAAGGCAAGAACAAGGAGAGGAACAATGGAGTTCTTTGCATTAGTCAAAAAGTCTCTTACATAAGCTCAATTCACAAACAATCTACCCCCAAAAATGAGCTTTCTAGCTCTTTTTATAGTTTTCTCACTAGCTTTGGCCTTGTCCAGACCTAGTGTCCGGCCTAGTTAAAAATTAGGTTCTAGAGCCTATTTGAGGACTCAAACGGAGTCTAAAAATTATGAAAATTGGTATGTAGCTAATTCTAATACTCCTCAAGCTCGAGGACTCCTCGGCTTGAACAAAATGGAGTCTATTCTACCAAAAATGGAATTTACAATGTTTGTGTAGTGATTAAAATCACTTGCGTTGTGAATGGTCCATGGAAAAAATGATTAGGCCTTGTTTGCATGACCGCTCTGTTGTGCTGGTATGCTCTTTATCTGACTTGTATGCCAACACATAAGTCTTCAAGAAGTGCTTCGTTGAAGGTGCTCGATGAAGAACAATCCACTTCCAACATCTGTTGCAGGCAATATCTGGACCCAAAGTATGGCTTGCAGCTACTCTACGAAAAGAGTTCGGAAAGAGTTATCTATGGGTACGTCATCCTTGCGTAGCAGCCATTGAATTCAAGGACGACAAATGATATCATTAAAATTTGTTTCGAGAGTTGAACAAGAGAATAACGCTGAGATCCTGTAGTGGTTCAGCTTACTTTTCATATTTGTTGTTGTCGTCGTAGCACGAACACGAGTGGATGATCGAGAGCAGCATTAGAAGCGTCAGTTCCCTAGATTAAAGCAACTTTCATATATGCTATTGTTAGAAGAAGACTTTAACTCTTCGTTCATTGTGTGCTAGCTTTATTGTCTTTGAGTTGGTCAGAATTGATAGATCAGAATTTTTGGAGTATTAGTTTTGCTCCCTACCATTCGCTGTGATCCAGATCAACACTCTTCCTCCAGCGCACCTTGACGTAGCTTGATGTGGTCATACCAGCAGTAATACACCAAATTCCATTAGAACTCCGTAGTTAAGCATGCTTGACCTGAACAGTACTGCCATGATATCATGCGCTGCTTCCTCCTCATGCAAACGCATCCATAGTCCATATAATCTTTCGGTTTTTTCTGCTCACTCCCAAAAAAGACCTCCTTTCCTACTAGAAATAATGCGTGATTCCCTCCTCCTACGCCTCATGCATGAATCCACCTTCTCATGCAGAACTAAAAAAAACAGCCGCCACAGACGATCGATGACGAAAAGCATGCCAAAAAAAAACTCACTCCCAAAATCTTTACCAATTGTAAAACTCTCCTCAAAAGAAGACATGTGAATGATGTGTGTGCCACACTCCTCCCATCCATTTATATCCTCTTGTATCTAAAATAGCAATGATCTGGAATGATCTAGCATCGCCATGTGGCCAGCATGCAACACTCATCCCATTAACCATCAAATACCTTAGGATAAACCCCCGAGCTTAGGACCTCGGCTAACTAGCCCTCATCCCACACACACATGGAATGGTCTCTGTAGACCAATATCTGACATTGAGTGGCATTGGTCCACGTTATATATAGTAAGAACATCATATCAATACTTATTTTGATAGGAATATGCCTTCTTTTGTTTGTTATACTTCC
This sequence comes from Ceratopteris richardii, assembly GCA_020310875.1. NCBI lineage: Eukaryota > Viridiplantae > Streptophyta > Polypodiopsida > Polypodiales > Pteridaceae > Ceratopteris > Ceratopteris richardii. The sequence goes on along the minus strand of CM035410.1, from coordinate 201,513,811 downwards.
ATGCCTAAGAAATAGTGAAGTAGACCAAGATTGGTCATGGAATACTCAAGATGAAGCTATGTGATGATGAATTGGATGTGTTCATCGTCTCAAGCTCTTCAAATATAGTCATCTACATAAAGGGTGAATATTGCAACTAAGGAATATTTCTAGTATTTGCATAAGTTAGCATCAGCAATGATTCTTTGAAATCATTTATCTTTGAAGAACTTGTGGATCTTTTCATACCAGGCCTTAGGAGCTTGCTTAAGTCCATAAAGTACTTTGTGAAGTTTGGTGATCTTCCTTGCCTTTGATCTTGAAACCTTTAGGTTGTTCTACGTATACCTCTTTTTGAAGGTCACCATTGAGGAAAGCACTTTTGACATTGAGTTGGTAAATGGTCCATTTGAAGTGTGCACTCAATGCAAGAATGAACCTTATAGTTATAAACCTTGCGTTAGGAGCAAATGTTTCTTCATAATCAATGTTGTGCTTTTGCTTATATCCCTTCGCTACAAGTCGTCATTTGTACTTATAAAAAGTACCATCTAATTTGTACTTAACTTTATATAGCCACTTAACTCCAATAACTTGATGATTAGTAGGCTTTGGGACAAGTGTCCAAGTGTTGTTCTTTTCAATTTGCATCCATTTCTTTCTACAGAGCTTCTTCCCACTCAGGTTGGCCTTGAGCTTCTTTAAAGTTGGAAGGTTGAAGTTGGTGCATAAGTGCATAATTAACATAGTGACTTTGTTCATGTTGTTGATTCTTGATGAGGCTTTGAGATCTCATAGGTTTGTGAGAAGTACTTGCTTCTAAATTTTGCTCAAAATAATTATGCCCCCCCTTTGAAGTGTAGATGGGTGGACTTAAACTTGAAATTGGACTCTGAAGCTTCATCATAGATGGAATCTTTTGAAATGGTGATGGAGTGGTTCTCAAGATCATAGAGTTTGTATGCCTTAGATTGTTCACTATAGCCAAAGAATAGATTTTTTTGGACTTAGATGCCAACTTATATCTCTTTTCTTTTGGCACATGTACAAATGCTTCATTTCCAAACACTCAAAAGTAGTTAGCATTGGGTGTGCATCCATAATAGACTTCAAATGGAGTCATGTTATTTAATGCACTTGTGGAGCCTCTATTGATGACGTGAAATGAAATGTGTACAACTCCAACCCAAAACTTGAATGGTAAGACTTTGTTGTGAAGCATAGTGTGTGCCATTTCCATGATGCTATGAATCTTTCTTTTAGCTACTCCATTTTGGGATGGCATATGAGGTGAGAGTGACTTTCCTCTTGATGCCCTTTTGTTTCAAGAAGTTACCAAAGTCATGCTTGATAAATTTAACACCTCCATCTAATCTAATGGTCTTTATTGAACTTCATATTTTCTTCTCATCTTGATAGACTCTTTGAACTTAGAAAATGTATATGCCTTAGACATGAGAACAAATAGACACATATGTATCATCTACTATGACAAAGAAGTGGAGAGATCCACTTAGCAATGGGATATTCATTGGTTCATAGGGACCCACGTGGACTAGGTCTAGAGGGTTCCCTGCTCGGGTGGAAGCCTCTTTGGGAACAGAAGCCCCATGTTGCTTGCCTTGAGTGCAAGCTTCGCATATACCATGCACTTTGTTAATCTTAAATTGTTAATCTAGTGTTATCAGGTCTATACGTGGGTTCTTGGGATGGTCAGGGGTCTGTAATACAGAGGCCCTTTATGTATTTTCCTAGTCACTTCATTACTTTTTGATAATTACATCAGACTTAATTACCAATCTCCAGTGCACAACAACTTATAACAATTACCATATCCACATGTGCAAAACTTTCTACTCTTCACTTAGCGTCACTATTATACTCATAATTCATCAATAACGCAATCAGATATTAACACAGTACCTCAGTTAAATCAATATCAAACAATGACAATACAGACGGCACCACAGTGTAACAAACTTGTGATAGAATCAAACTCTAGCAGGTCACCCAGACGAACAGTCCGGTGACGCATCTGTCGCTCACTTCCAATCACTTCTCTATTAACAAAAAAGAGTTACAACGTTTGCATGACACCCTTTCGGTGCGCATCTGTTCCTAATTACAATTCTACTAAATAGAAGGATATTCCTTTCCAGTGGCCTGACACTGGCACGCACGGTGGAGTCAAACCTAGCAGGTAAAGTTACAAGGCTAAGAATCATCAATGATTCCTTGTATGTACATGGTTCTGGCTAATTTAAATGTGCGGGATATTTTTTGCTTTAAAGATTCCAACATATCTTGCAAAATTTGCGGTTCTACAAGGTGTGCATATGTCCACATAGAGCTAGAAGCGATGACTTGGAATAACAAAATTTCAGCCTGATTTTGCAAAAATGCTTCTTGCAGATAGAAGTCATTTGCCAACACAGCATCACGTCGTAACTTCGCTTCTTCAATCTCTGCATCAATTCGAGAGATTTGCTCCTGTTGTATACCTAGTTGCTTTTCGCGGCGTTCTAGTTCTTGGGATTGGAACTGCATGGTTCTGAAGAAATCTTGTCTTTCTTTCTGAATAGCTTCATATCTTTCTTCAGTTTGATGGTCCGTCCAACTTCATCTTCCAGTGTCCGACTTTTATGGAAGAGTTCTTCAGTCACCTTCTTCAACTCTATCTCTGCTTGTAATGCTTTCTCTGCCAACACTTGACAATCCTCCTCGACCGTAAGGAACTGACTTCAAGTCATATCTAACAGGTTCCCTAGAGCGTGCAAAGCATCCTCCTTATCGGTTACTGCTTGTTTGAGTTGAAAATCTCAGCATCGCAAGCGGTTATGATGGAATTATTTTCGGTCAATTGTCCCTATAAAGTCATAATCTGCTCCTATAATAAACTTGCATCTACTTTGACAACTAATACCTCTTCCTGGAGGGGTGTGATATCTGCTTCTAGTATATCAACTTTGGATTGGTACTCCCAGGGACTGGTGGGCATCATGTATTTGGTGAGGGATTTGCTTGGAGAGGTGTATAAGGAAGTCCCCAATTTGGGCTAATTGAGCGAAGGAATCAGGTACGATAGAGGTAGAAATGGGTTTAGAAGGATTAACAAATATAGTTGCGAAAGAGGAAGGTGGAGAGTAATCGAGAGAGGAAGGAATAGGTTGGGAATGGCAAATGGCTACCGAATGATGAGGCGAAGGAGGAGGGCTAGGAGGTAAGGGCACTTTGGAAGGAGAAAGAGGAGGTGGCATAGCTTTTGGTGAAGAAGCAGGGACAGGGGGGTTATCGTAACAAATTGAGCATCCGACGGAACCAACACTTCCTCAGTTTGTGTTTGCTCCGTGAAATTCACAGCCTCTGTGACTGTGGTGGGTGCTTTCTCATTAGAGTGGGTCTACTACTGAACAACCGTATTGACAGGTTGAAAATCTTCCATAACCATGTCAATAGTAGCTTGATCCTTAGGAGAAGGTGGGGCAGAAAGGATAGGCGCAGAAGAGGTGGTGTCCTGCAGATTAACGGTTGATGATTTTTGTGCTTGGCTCTGTGAGGGGCTGAGTTTCCTACACTTGCCCCGAAAGAACTGTAGGAGATCGTCGTTGTCTTCAACCTCCATAACTTGCACGGATTCTTCGTGGAACAGAGAGTATGCATCGGAGGAGGTTACACAAGTTGAACCGCCGGAAGAAGGAAGGAAAGAAGATGGGGGGGGTCTAGTTCGAGGGATATCACTCTTTGCGAGTTGTCGAGAAATCACGTGACATTCTCGGTGAATGCGTCGAAAGAAGAACAACAACTGGTTAACTGCTTCGTAGGCAGCGGTGTCAATCATAGAGTAGAACGGACGATAAATGTCGTAGGTGCGTTTCTGAAGGTTGAGTGCAACCACCATAAATTGTAGGGTAGAACACTCTGGTTCAGGTCGACATAGAATGGCAAATTCGTTAGACGATTGGTGCGGGAAGAGTTGCTTCATGGTCGTCATCGGTAAGAGGGGAACATCTACACTGCCCTCTTGAGGGAGATGGAATCCCTCGGCTACGGTGTTCAAGGTCACTATGATGCACGATTTGAGGCATGTAATCAGCCAACAAGTCTCTGTTTGGGGAATGTCAGCTATAGCAGAGATTATTTGAGCAAAAAATGGATGACATTCGACCGAATGCCATGGCAATTCGACGAACGCCAATAGCCCGCGTGCTCGCAGAAACTCACTCAACTCGGGAGCTAGGCCAACACAGAATGTGGTGATGTTTGCTAGAGCTTCCATGGCGAGCAATAGAAAGCGAATGCAAAAGACAACAAGGAAAACATAGAGCGCAAGTACACGATAGCGAAAAAGAGGGTGAAGAACTTGATTAAGTAAAAACACCGAATGGAAGCGCGGGTAGAAAACGCAATCATCACCAGTGGTTGGGAACATGCATGCATAATGACAACATTCATGCATTAACAAAATCCCAAACGTGGAGTGCGGCGGCTAATCATGGTTACGTAATAAAACCAGAATTTTACAGTCAGACGGTCAACCGGAACATGCATAATGGAAATAGAAGTCAAGCAACAGAACCAACATAAACCGGATGAATAATAAAAAATACCAACAAGTAATTTAAGATGAAGAAGGTGTATCATAATACGGACGATGTTTCGGCCCATTTATGTGTTTATGAAGAAGAGTACCATTTAAAGTGGATAACCAAAAAGTAGCGGGTCCAACCTGATCTGCAATACGGTAAGGACCAAACCACCAAAGCTTGAACTTGCCTGCTAAACGATTAGAATTAGCATTATAGAACAGAACTAATTGTTCTTTTGTTAAAAACAGGAGTCCGGAGAAATCGATTATGTGTCCTATCTTGCCTCAGTTGCACTTCGTGTAGCATCAGGAAACTTTCAAGTCATTGTTCATCCAAGGACTGCAACGCATCCAACCGGAAAGGGAAGGACTCTTCCGGTAATAGCTTATGACCCAATGCCACCCTTATACTAGGTACCACCAACTCCATGGGTGCAATGGCCTCCAGACCATATGCCAATTTAAAAGGCGTATTTCCTGTAGAAACTTTGTAAGTAGTACGGTAAGCCCATAGGACCAAAGGAAGGGATTGATCCCAATGCTCTGGACATTCCAGCACAAGTTTCTTTAGCATGTTAAGAAGGGTTTTATTGGTGCTTTCAGCAAGTCCATTGGCACGAGGATAATACATGGAGCTAAATTTATGGACAATCTTCAAGGTGCGGGTAAGTGCTTGCATTAAGGAATTAATAAAATGCGTGCCTTGATCAGAAACAATCAACTAAGGAAGACCAAAGCAAGGAAAAACATCAGTCATCAAACATTTGACCACCACTGACGCAGTTACAAACCCTAAAGCCCAAGCTTCAACCCACTGAGTAGCATAATCAGTACAAGTCAGTATATACCGATGATTGGTGACCGTAGTAGGAGGTTTAATGGGTCCAATGAAATCCAAGCCCCACTTTTGAACAGGCTCAAGGGGAGAGACAGGTTGTAGTGGGAAATGATGTCGTTGTAAAGGCTATCTCGATCGTTGGCAAGCATCACACTGTTTGACATGAGCACCAATGTCATGCTGCATAGTGGGCCACCATAAGACACTTTGTATAACTTTTTTATAAGTAAGATCTACCGCAAAATGACCACCGGAAGGAGTAGAATGGGCCATGTCAATAACCGAAGGAACTTCATGTGGAGGGATACAACGTAAGAGCGCACTAGATGGATCCATGTAATACAACTGTCCTACAATGATCCAAAATTGTTGACTATACATCGCCAGTTTACAACGAGCAGAAGCGGAAGTATTAGGAGGGGAGCTGCCAATAGTGAGAAAAATCATAAGAGTATCATAATACGAAGGTGCCACAAGGAGCTCCTGACAATCATCCTATACCAAATCAGTCGCATAGATAGCAGGGGTAGTATCATCAATTCCACTGGGAAGTTCATCGGAATCAAGCCGAGATAAGAAATCAGCCAGTGCATGCACTGAGCTCGGATGATGTACAACCTCATAATCAAATTCTTGTAGCAATAGCACCCACCTGGCTAATCTGCCCCCTAAGTGTTGCTCGCAGACAAGATAAACGAGAGCTGCATGATCCACATGAAAGGTAAATGGTCATCCCAGTAAATAGTGCCGGAATTTCTTCACCGAATAAACCAAACCCAGACATTCACGCTCAGTGACAAAATAATTCTATTCAGTAGCAATTAATCATCAATCATAATAAATAGGACGGAACCACTTATCCTGTTATTGCATGAGCACACTACCGATTGCGCTATCCGATGCATCCACAAAAACATGGAATGGAAGCTGCAAGTTCGGTGCTTGCAGAATAGGAGCCTGGGTTAAGAGTGTTTTCAATCGCTCAAATGCAATTTGGCACTCCTCAGTCCACACAAACTTTTGGGGATTGCTAGTAATCAACCGATTCAGGGGTATAGCTAAATGTGCGAGCCACCAAAGATGCTGTCCATGCCAGCGTATCTATCCAAGGAATTGCATAACTTCCTTTGGTATCGTAGGGGTAGGTGCATTCAACACAGCTTGCACTTTATCTGGGTCCACTTGAATGCCTTGCTGTGAAATAATATGACCAAACAATTTGCCACAGGAAATTGAAAAGACCAACTTGTTGGGATTTAAGCACAATCAAAACTCCCTACACTTAGAAAAGCATCACCGTAAGTGATAGAGGTGAGCCGATGCGTCACCAGATAACAAAAAATCATCCAGATACACCCGCATAAATGTGGTTAAGTAGGGAGAGAAGATTTCCTGCATGCATCATTGAAAGGTGTTGGGAGCATTGCGGAGACCGAACCACATCACGTACACGCATATACACCCCAGTTTGTAATAAACGTAGTCTTTGGTATATCCATTTCGGCCATGTACACCTGATTATAGCCACTATAACCATCCAAAAAGGAATACATTTCTCATCTAGCAACATCATCGAGCATCGTATCCAAAAAGGGAAGTGGAAAGAGATCAGAAATTGTCGCCGCATTTAATTTTTGGTAATCCACACAAATATGCAACTGCTTGTTTTTCTTTGGGACAATGACAATAGGCAAAATCCATTTTGCATGCTCAATGGGGACAATGAAGCCTACTTTCAACAAGCGATCCAATTCAGCTTTCACTTGAGCAGCATAATTGGGGTCCATGCGATAACTGGCTTGTTTAATTGGACGCACATCTGGTTTCAATATCACACGGTGTTGGTAGATGCAAGGGTCCAATCCTTTCAGATCTCGATAGTCTCACGCGAATACATCTTGAAACTCTGTCAGCAACTGTAGTAGATCATTTTGAAAAGTTTCCCATAACCCAACCTTAAGCTTGACCGGTCGCGGTGTAACCTCATCTCCCAAATTGCAGGTGATTAGCTGATCTTTCGGTACATAAAACTGTCGGGGCATGGATATATCCTCTGGTGACTCAAATAATTGGTGTAAATTCGTGGCATTCAAAACTTGATCCGGAACGGGGTCCACTTCTACCGTACAAATGGCTGAATTCCAATTATCTGCAACTGCTTGTAAGTCGATTGTGCCCAAGGCTAGCAAATCTTGGTTAGCATTGAGAAAACCTTCTTCTTCATCATCTGAAAGTCCATCCAGCATATGCACAGGTTTGGCCACGTAAGGTCGAGCATGAAGGTCGCATGGATTCATATCATCCAAGGATACCACATATTTCCACTGATTGCTTTTGAAAATAAGTTCGTGTGCAGACCAATCCTACAACACTTTGGCTTGTTTCAGCCAGGGTCTCTCGAACAGTAAGTTGTAATCTAGACTGGAGTTAGGTAATTCCAGAACAACAAAAGTCATTTTGAACACAGCTCCTTGAAGAATAATGGGTATATCATGCACCAAGCCCACTTGATGGACCCTAGATTGATCCACCATTCTCACAAAAAATTGAACAGGTTCAATCTGAGTCCATCCTAACCGTTTACAAAGTGCGGCTGTAGCAAGATTCACACCGGAGCCTCCTTCAATTAACACTTGAGTAATTTTGTGGTTTTTATACCATACCATAATTAAAGGAACAACATGGTCCACCATAGAATCAATTTCTGGACTAATAGTTACCGTAGCAGGTGTACACGAAGATCCTGGACTAATTTGTTGCTGGAATTGTTGTCATACACCCGGAACCAAGGCTAACAGTTGCCCCAATGGAATTATAATAGATGCCTGTGATAAAATATTCCACACAGAGTCAAGATTCGATGTACCCGATACCGAATGTGGTGGACTCTCCGGTGACACTTTCACAGGACTCGATTCTTTCAGTGGTAGATTCGGTACTGTCTGTTGGACCACAGGTATGGTTCTTGATTGGCCCACGTACTAGCTTTGGTAAAAACTCTTTATTGTTCTCAAATGCCAGGCTCAAAAATCTCAGTAGCTGGTTGTAACTTCTTGCTATACCGTGTTTGAATTGTTGCCGCTTGTGTATCTATTGCTGAAATATATACCATATTTGCCATTGGATGTTGTCGTTCTTTCTTCATTTATCATACTTGGATGCCTCTTTGCAATATCCACGGATATGTCCAGTCTCGCCACAGAAATGGCATCTTGGTGGTGGAAGAGATATGCCTTCACCCGATTGGCTTGGGTTCCACCGGGTCTGTCCGAAATTGTTTGTCACGGTCCCCCTGTAGGTTTTGTAACTTTGGTAAGAAGTATTTCTCAAATGCTGTGGTACATAGTGGATAGCATGTTGTCCCTGCTCCTGTATTATGGCATTTACGGTCGGTCTGTTCTGTACTTTGGCATTATATGGACACGTTTCGGTAGAATGACTCGCTGCATTACAAATAGCATAGTACATTTGGTTTAATGCACATGTGGAAGTAGTGTGTCCCGAGTTCTTACATTTTGTGCAATACACCTCTTTCAATGGATCCTTGCTTGTGCTCTTGGACGCCTTTAACCAATCCTGATCTTTAGTGAAACTGCCAACTTTATGCTCCAACTTCAATGCCATGGCTATTATCGCATCCAAGGTCATACCACCCACACATCGCATAATCATTACTTGTTTGAGCTCAAGGTTTAATCCATTAATAAACCACTGAGTAATCACGTCATCCGGTAATATAGCATGCGCCAACGGTAGTTGCCGTAGATGAGTACGGAATAGAGTTGCATACTCGTGCACATTCTGATGTGGTTTCTATCTATTGTTTTGCAAATAGTCAAAGATCTCAACCGCATTTTTCTTCAATCGAAAACGTTGTAAGAAGGCATCCTTAACATCATCATATTGACCGAAATGATTAATGTCATATTCGGTTAACCACCGGGCAACCTCATTAACCAGAGTAGATTGGAACACTATAGACTTATATGTCGGGTCCGCTAGATAGTTGAGTATAGCATAATTGATTTCAAAAGTACACACATGAGCATCAGGATCATCACCGGGAAATCCTCCAAATTTCGTATACATAACTCCAGCTTGTACCCGTCGTGGTGGTATGATCTGTTGTTGTTGTTGTTGTTGCTGGTGGTGTTGATGTTGCTGTTGCTGTTGCTGTTGTTGTTGTGAACCACTCATGTTGTTTAAATCAAGAGGAAGTATCACTGCCAAATGATTTGAACAAGTTAAGCCTAATTGATGTTGTGTCGTCTCGCCGCTTTGCAAAGTTCTCTGGTAATGTGATATCATTAAGTCGATCACACATGCCTACACCCAACTACCATTCCTCGTAGTTGACTTCTGAGGTAAACTTTTCACCAAAACTTTCATCCAACAATACACTAGTTTCTTCAAAATCAAAACCCAAAGTAGAGCTATCATCGAAATTCTGCAAGCCGACCCTAGAATTGTCCGAACTACCACCAAAATTCCACAAACTGCTACCGGAATTTTCCACACTGTCACCGGAGCTAGTGATTACTTTCCCAACTGTTGGAAGCAGTCAGAGGCACAGACGCCACGGAAGCATGTAAAGACAGAGCAGGGAGCCAGTCGGATCATTTTTTCAAACAATTATGTTTTTATTACCTCTTCAAATATCCAACAGTGATTTTCATCACTCTTGTAACATATGTAATATAGAGAAAACCCCAATTTTGTAATCCATAGCTCCATTTTGTGCAAGCCGAGGAGTCCTCGAGCTTGAGGAGCTTAGGTAAAATACTCGTACCAAATTTCGTTATTTTTAGACATCGTTTACCCTCCCAAATAGCCTCTAGGACCTAATTTTTAACTAAGCCGGTCACTAGATGTGAAACCGGTCAAAACTAGTCTAGAAACTATAAAAAGAGCTAGAGAGCTCATTTTTGAGGTTGGTTCATGGTAGCTTGTTGGAGATTAGAGTTATTTTTGAGCTTGTAAGAGTATTCTTGAGTAATAGAGCTAATTTCCCACCTTCCATTGTGTCTTGCTTGTCTCTTCATTGTGTGTGTGTGTGTGTGTGCATCTTTGTGCTTCTCACCTTCACTCTCACATCTTCTCACATTCACGATCTTCATATCACTCCTACCTCTCCCTCGGATTGACATTAAGGAGGTGAAGCTTCTTAACGTGGTTCTCACCATTGTGCTAGAGCAACACCAAATTTGGCGCCGTTGCCGGGGATCGAGTCTAGGACGAATGTGTGATGGTAAGAGTATAGCAAGAAGTGGCGTTGGAAGGTAAAAATTTCAGTTTTTGTTGTTGTTTTTACTTAATTTTTAGTGTTTTCCACCTTCCCCATACTCCATCTTCAGCATCGCATCATCATCTCCATTTCCAAAAAAAAAATCAGAAAATTCACCATATCCACCCATTCACCTCTTTTCCCCTCATTTGTGCGTGCGAGAGAGCGAGAGAGAGTTTTTGCGCTTGTATGCACTTGTGTTTTCTTGAGTTTTCTTGCAGGTACAGAGCTTCAGAGCATCAGGAAAGCATCCAAAAGGTAAAAAATGTGTTTTCTGTCAGAGATTTCCGAGTGTGGCGGACCATCGCGATGGTCTGCACTTTTCGGTTTTTGAGGTAGGCGACCACACCACTCGATAGGCGACCCTTGCGCATACACGGAACCAAATTTGCATTTTGAAAATTCGTCATTTGGTGGACCATCGCGATTGGCTCGGACCATCGCGATTGTGTCGCACCATCGCGATAGGCTCACGCCATCGCGACGGCTCGGCCGGACCATCGCGACGGTTCGCTTTCTCGGACCATCGCGACGGTTCACTTGAGCCATCGCGACGGTCCAGTCGGACCATCGCGACGGTTCATTTGACCCCGGACCATCGCGATTGGCTCATGCCATCGCCACGACAGTGCCACGTGTCACGATAGACCATCGCGACGGTTCAATTTTTGGACCATCGCGACAGCCCAACTTCGGACCATCGCGATTGGCTCAAGCCATCGCATCGCGGACCATCGCGACGGTTCACTTCGGACCATCGCGATTGTCCACCGTTGACCGTTGACCGCGCCATCGCGATTGTCCGCCTGATCACGCCATCGCGACGGTTCATTTTTCGGGCCATCGCGACGGTTCGACCTCACGCCATCGCGATCGTTCACTTCGAGCCATCGCGACGGTTCGCCTTTTCGCGTCATCGCGATTGTCCAAATCCCGCGCCATCGCGACGGTTCGCTCGGACCATCGCGACGGTCCCAGACCATCGCGATTGCCCACCCCCATCGCAAATTTTGGACTTCAATTTTTGACCAATTTTGAGGGTATTTTTGGAAAATTTTTGGACCATTAGACTCATAGGAGACCCCTTAGCTCATATTTGAGGGAAAATTGGATTGTCAGTTTTTACCCCCCAGGGCCTGAACGCTCATAACTTTTTCATCCGAAGTCCGTTTTTTGAGCTTAATAGCTCGTTAGAAAGCTCGTGACGAGTACTACGTGACCTCAACTGTTTTTTTCATAAAGTATACGTCTATTTTTGGATAGGCTAATTTGAGGTTCACCCAGTTTGGGACTAGGAAGCCAGGGGGGCACACATTGAAAATTTGAGCTTAAAAGGTGAATATACTCAAGTGTTAATCATCTTGTGAATTGGTCTAATATTGGAATTTTCCAGGTCTAGCAAGGGCAAGCAAAGGCAAGCGAGCAAGGCAGTGAAGACAGCAGAGCTTGGGAAGCACGGCTTCTTGGGCAACAGGACATCAGAGCAACCAGAAAAGCCGACTCGAGGTTGGAAGATTACTCAACCCCCTCAGTCAATTCTTAGCTTAGGCTAAAACGTTAGCATTGTGGATTTAAGTCGATAGGAACGCCTCAAGTTTAAGATACTTAATTATTTCAAGTCTAAGACTTAAAGTAAAGGTGTGTGACGCGAAAACCTAAAGAAAAGAACATAAGTCTGACGGAACGAAAAACTTAAAATCATCACGAAAGTCGAATTCCTGACGCATAAATTAAGACAAGAATCCAAAAAAAAAAAAAAAAAAAAATTAAAAGGAACCAAGAATTAATCACAAAGAACCATTGACGATCTAAGAGTGTAATTGAGCGTGCAAGGAAGAAAATTAATGAACCTTAGATCGGGCAAACATATAGGTAAGTCGGACAGAAGAAGCCTTAGATCATCGGAGGCTAGTGTAAGAACCACCGCACGATCTTGGGCTCAGCAATTGAACAGTAGTTATCCCTACGAGTTGAGCTCAGAATCAAGTGAATCAGAAATGGCATTTAGCACTGACAGACCAGCAGGAGGATCTCATGTAGCATACCTAGAAAAACCTGAAGGACCCTATAGAACGCAGCTAGAGTTTCTCCGAACCAACCGATTAGGTGCTCGCATCTATGAGGATGGTTTGCAGAGGCAAGTGGTGCAACTGCACAATCCTGATCAACCCATTGGATTGGAAAGACCAGTGGTGAAATTTGAGAGAGACGCGTACATAGACAAAGAAGGAACCATGTATATCTTGAGTACGCAGCCAAACGATACTAATGAGTTTGGCACAATCCAATTAGAGACAGAAGGGAAATTTCAAGGAAAAGAACCGTTAGAAGAACCGAGAACACCTAGAGGGAAATCCGTATTAACAAGAGTACTCATTCCAGAGTGGATCCCTCAAGATAACAGGAGCACCGAGTTGTTCATAAATAAAGAGACAGATGAAGCCTTTTGGAGGTACAGAAAGGAAAACCCTGGTGAGATAGGCATCATTACAATCTATGAATTCAAGGACCCAGATACACCTGGAAAGGTGGTATACCTGGATGAGACTTCAGAAAGAGTCTTTGTGGTGCCTGAGCGCGCTAAAAACACATACACATGGAGAGGTGAATTGATATTCCCTCCATCCCGAACAAACATGAATGCAAATCAACAAGGGGCAGGAACATCCTCAGCCCATGGAAATCAAAGAGAAGGAAATCACGAGAGACCGGAAGTAAGCTTCATTCACCCCATAGGGAGAGATAGAACAACCACGAACACTAATAGGACGGATAGACAAAGAGAACATGGAATACCAGGTGGTAGAGATGATTTTCCTCTACCTAGACCACGTGAACACGCAAGAGTATTGAGACCTACACAATTAGTAAAATCAATGAAAAATTACTTTGATGGGACAGGAGATCCCTATGACCATGTCGCAGAATTCAAGCAAGTACTAAGAGCAGAACAAGTTGAAGACATGTTCACGCAGTACAATGCATTTGGACTAACGTTAAAGAATACAGCTTTAACTTGGTTCCAACCACTGCAACAAAGGCAATTTAGAGACATCCATCACCTTTTAGAGTCATTCATTACTGAATTCTCTAAAAGTGGGGTTAGACATGACACGTCTTCGCTGATTCATAGTTTTAAACAAACCCCTCAGGAAACAGTAAGATTGGCAGGTCGTAGATTCAGACAATATGTTGAGCGATGTCCAATGCAAGAGCTACCCTCACAAGCCAAACAAGTATCACTGTTCCTAGATGGCTTGTTGAGCGCTAAATTACGCTCTTATGTGTACCTAAAAGAACCCAGAACGCTAGAGGAGTGTGTAAGAATATGTATAGACATTGAGGACAACTTAGGAGATGAATTAGAACTCTCAAAGGTCTATAAGGACTCAGATTGTTCTTCTCTAGCATCCACAAAATTGTCTAATTCGATAGAAGACCTAGCAGAAAAAGTGGCCCAAAAACTAGGAGTTTCTAGCAAATAGGTGCCCAAGCTACCTACAAATGTACGTTGTTACACTTGTGGTGGAAATCATTTGGCAAACATGTGCCCCAATGCACCCCAACCTCACGCCAACCCTAGTGGCCAATATTGTACAATTGAGAGAAGATACACGAATCATACGGCTCAGGACTGCCCGTACAACAAACAAACCGTGAGACAGAACTACCCACAAACATACCAGCAGCCCGGTAGGTATCAAGGCCAATACAATGCTCAGCCTTATTACTATAGGCCTCCCCAGAACTACCCATACCAGACTCAACAAAGACCTCAACCCGTCTTAGCTCAGCAGCCACCCCCACCAGCGAATGTCATCTCAGTCAAATACGCTGCTGCAGAAGAGAACCTAAGTAGGGCCTTAGTGCCTTCTTCACCCCTGATCACCGAAAGTGACCCGAACTCAAATAGTTTTGACTCTACTCATGTAACTAGTCCACCCGCCTATTACACGGAGTCACCAGAGCATGTGGAGACATATCATTATGATAGCCCACCAATGGAACCTAGTTGGGAGCCAGACTATACTAATGTGATGTACGCAAACCCAAACCCACGGCCCCAATTGAGACAACAGAGACCACAGGGCCCTAGAGGACCATGCTTTAGGTGCCAAGGAGACCATTTCATAAAGGATTGTCCACATCCCCCAATAGTAAGGCAATCGCAGTACTATAGCATCCAAGGCTTTTGCGCCGATTGTGGCAAAGAACACATAATCAAAGATTGTCCTAAGAACCCAGTTAACACTTCAAATGTGACATCGATCAACGTGATAGGTATTGTAAACAACGCAGATGGATCCAACCCTACATACGTGCCTATCCAAGCTATAACTAGAGCCCAGGCGCTCTTACAAAACCAACAGCTTAATCATGAAAAAATAGCCGAAACTAGTGAAGTTGCGGAATCGAGTAGCAAAAAAACCTCGGGCTTGGCTATAGACAGTTGTCAGTCAGAAGGACGACAGGAGATCTTCCCTGGGACTTCCTGCAAACTAGAAGAGACAGTTACCCAACAGCAAGGGCAGAAGGGCACAATCAGAGGTCAGGTGGGTTGCATCAGCGGCCAAATGAGCACGACACCCTACGGTGCTCATCCTTCCAAGCTTGTTGCGGACTGGCCTAGATTAAAGTTACAAAAGGCATCACTTCCTGATGGGCAGGTCACGCAAGTGTTGGAACTCCCTTCTTTTCCAAAGCAGAGTGTCCATCCGACCTCTCAACCTCATCGACAACAGAGTCAACCGCGACAAAGGAACCCAGACCGACGACAGTATCAGAGGAAACAACATGGAAAGCAGTTTAGGCCTCCCAAAGGAAGTGGCACCAGACAAATATGGGTGCCGAAAGGACAAAAAGCACCAACGAACTCCAGCCAAGCAGAAATCGACAAAAAAAGGGCAGTACAGAAACAGAATCGATATCCACCATCCCCTCGACCTTCTTCTACAGGTCCAAGCGTCCGACAAATGTGGATCGCCAAGAAGTACCTTACCCATAGACCCACGCCCACGCAGATTTGGGTACCCAAACCATGTATCATAGCTCAACCCATATGCCATGTAATATATAACCCCTATAACTCATCTCATCCCTCGATACCACCACACCCGTTACCACCTTTTACCCCTCAGCAGAAACCCACCACCCATCCAAGAACTCTTAGGAAATGGATACCGAAACGTGTCCAACCGTCTTCCCCTAACCCATTGTCTAACTACCCCCCGACCAACATACAACCTTGTACTCAAGTACTAACCTTTAAACCTTGTATAAATTCACACACCATCATCACACACCACTCGTAATCTCATCTCATCAAGAAATGTATGCATGATCTGAAACGTGTAGGTGTCTAGAGACCTGCACTAGTGCTGCAAGAAACATTGCATCCATCACATCACAGCACTTGGCTACACGGGTTACGCATCAGTTATGGAAAGGGATTGCGGTCTCACTTTAATGGGATCATGATTAATTTCCATGCTAATGTGTTAATCTTTTGTAGCAGATCTTTTTCACTAGCGCACCAGCCACCATGCAAACTGACGAAGGAACATCAGGAGTAGGCCCCAGTGTAGCAGCAGTACCACTCAACGTGCTACGCGCAGAGTCCCACCCTACTGCTCCACCGCCGGAATTTCAGGGATTTCCAGGGCCCATGCCTATCGATAACCCCCCTATGGGCTACACCGAAAAGATACACAGGAACTCTCATTGGTTTCAGGGCCTGGCAGGACCCCTCGCGGACGCAGACTTTATATTTGAATCCTCTCTGACTTTTGATGACCGCACGTGGGGAAAGTACCAGTTTTTCTCCAGAGAATTTGAAGCCCTACAAAACACCCAAGATTTAACTCATGTTTGGGCCAGAGCCGGTTTCACAGAATATTTCAGTGATCCTCTACCCAAACCAGATTTTTATAGGTGCTATTACTTGATCACTACCTTACTGGCATCAGAGAATAAGGACATCCCAGGAACCTTCATCTTGCCTACCCTAGTGGATGATCCACCTTACAAGAGATTTTATCTCTCTAAGGACCTAATCAGAGCAGCCATCAAGATTCATGGAACCCACACTCCCACAGACAGAGAGAGATTGATTCCAGAACCGATGAAACGTGGGGATGTCACGAAGTGGGAAGAGATTTCGGCCATCACACCTGAGTTGTCAAAGCCACTAAGAATATGCATGCAACATTTTGCATTTCCAGCTCAGGACAGGTTTACCATGCCACACAAAAGAATATGGTTCGGATTATATTTGGCATGTACGGGACCTCAAACAGTTGATCTGGCTAGCTGGATCATAGATCAGATGTACCTGGCACAGCACAGATGGGAGCGTAAAAAAGTGCTTAACGGATGTTGTGCCCTCACAAGAATTGTGTATATGTGTTTGGCTTATGACTTGCCCATCGAGCGTGCATTAACAGGAGAGGAATTGAAGGCATTCAAGAGCACAGCGAAGAAAGCTAGGAAGCCCAGTAGGACACGGGCTGGTAAGCGCATGCGAGGCACCATCCCTTGCCTCCAAGTGCCAGAGTCGCCGTCACCACAACCCTCTCCCGAGCGACCACAGACAGAAGCGGAGCCCACGGTACAACCTATTCGCATACGGTTGTCCAGACCGGTGATTACAGAGGTCACCACTAGTACTGCTGCACCTCAGGCAGCTACCACCACAGAACCCCCAACCACAACCGCAGAAGCTCCCACCACCATTGGTGCGGAAGCGTTTTCTTTCCCGATACCACATATGGAGACCGACCCCATAAACACGACATTTGATTTTGAGATGCCTGATGCATTCTCAAACGAGTTTCAGTATTCAGAAGCACCACTGTTCTCCCAGGAATATGAACGTCCCAGCTACCCGACTACGCCGCGAGACTTGCCACAGGGACAAGCTGTGTCGGGCTCTGAAGAAGAAAGAACCGAAACAGACGACGATCAAGGCGACGATGAAGCCAGCCAGGGCTCACCCGACGAACAGGCAGAGGGCCAAGGCCAACAGACTGACACACACGGCGACACCAGCACATATGAAGATGAAACTTTTGAAGCCGCAGCGTATACATTGGCCATAAAGAAATTATATCGTACCATGGAGAAAGTCTGGGCACGAAAGAAGTTAACTGAAGAGGAGAGCCAGGCATTAATTGAACAGGAACTCATCTCCGGAGGATTCGAAGACGCCTATATCAGAGGGTTCCGAGAGTTAGTCCAATCAGTAGGCTCCCATGAAGCACTCAGATTTTTACAAAGAAAGCAACTACCACAATTTGATCCCCGCCGAGTGCGACTACTCTCAAAACCCGGGGAGTATATTCGTGTATCAACAGGAGCCCAATCTTCAGCACAAGCCAGGGAGGCACGCCTCGCCCCCGAACGTTCAGTAACCGCAGAAACCATTCTTGTAGATTCGCCACCCCGTACCACCATTGTACATACCACTACAATCCTCGAAATAACCTCCACCCCTTCGACTCCTCTTTCACCTCATCTTTCACCAACCCATCCTGTATCACCCGCACACCCACCTGCTTTCCCCACATCCACACCTGTACCAAGCAACGTAGCCACAACCTCTTCCTTACCCGTTCATACCCCCAGGCCCACACCCAGCCCTCTGCATCCCTATGTTAATCCCTTCGCCCCTTCATCCTTCCCAGCATTTCCCCCACCTCTAAGAACCCCATTTCCCTTCCTAACCCCGCTAACCTTCTCACCCGTCTCACCTCCCCAACCTGCCATAACCCCTATTTCCCCGTTTCACCCAACTATTCCCACCATTCCCCCTGTAAACTACTCTACGTTTGTAAATCCCGTATTCACACCTACGCAACCACCCCCAATCACACCACTTTTCACAGTCACAACATTAAACACGTCCAATGGCATGGACATATCACCACCCACCTCACCACCACCCACTACACTCACAGCACCCTCATATTTAGGCACTTCACAATTTTCCACAATCACCACTGCATCCACAGTCCCAACCCCGATTCCCATTCCCACTGCATCTACCATCACTGCATCCTCATTTAGCACTTCACTACTGCTATCGCCCACCGTAGACACAGCATTTCAACACATGTTCGCATGTATGACGCAAGTCCGAGATGAATTTACATCACTCGGCACCAATTATCAACAGCTGCAGAAAACGACGAACGACTTACAAACGCAGCTTAATTTGTTGTCCATTGAGAACGCCTCACTGAACAGCCGGTACCAAGAGTTACGAGAGGCTTATCACAAGTTAGAAATAGAAAGTGAGGAAAAAAGCAAAGAGGCCACCGCGGATTTGGATAACCTACTTAGAGCCCAGACTGTCCGCAATGCAACGCTTACTAGAAATATGGGTTTATTAAGAAGACACTTAGCCGCAGCAAAAGAAGAGAACCAGAGACTCCAAGAGCAGAACAGAGAAAACCTGGAGGCGGCTTTAGATCATCCAGAACAGCCACTAAGTCCGAGCAGATTCAAGGCCATCCCATCTGAGTCGATGCGGATGTTGCTAGACGACCATGTTAGATTGCTCGAGGACTATGATCGTATGAACGAAGAACACCAAAAGTTAAAGGAAGATCACAAACTGCTACAGCTCAGAGAACCAACAACACAACAGGTACCAGTAGCAGCGGAATTACCAGCACCTGTGGACCCTGCACCTGAAATTTTAGAGGAACTCAACGCACTCCGGGCCCAGGTAGTGAATCTTGAATCTCGAATCGCCATCTATGAAGCACCACCAAGGCCAGACTCCCCACCTGAGCTACCAGCTGAGGAAGAAACTGTCACCATCCCGGTGGAGGAGACCTTCGAAGAGGCTTATGAACCGATACCCATCCCAGGCGGACGTGTCACGGCCGAAGGCCAGATGACCTACGAATTACCTACCCCCGCGTGGATGAAGACAGTAGAAGAACTCGGAACGACACACTCGGCCAGAGTAGAGGCACAGCTACATGCCATGGCCATAATTGAAGAGAAAATTTTACAATCACCATTCTTTGCTCAAATGGCCCCGCGACGATACATATCCGGGCATGAGCTTCAGTATAAGCCATACTTCATGTTAATGGCAGAATATCAGTTAACCATCGAGAAAGAAACCGGCATGAAACCAACGCATGCCACTCAATTCGAGCCAGAGGACTTGCCACCAAGGGCGCAGAGAGGTGAAATCCTTCAACCAGACTGGCGCAAAGATTTACTGCAAAATTATCCAGAAATGATGAGCACGTGGGTAAAAGCGCCGCTTCACTTAAAATTTAATCCGTGCTGGGGACCAGTACCACGACGCCGCTCTTGGACTGCCTTCGCTATAAAGCTACAGAACAATAAGCAGTGCCAAGACTGGTTGAACTACCCCTACTTCAAGCCACCAGTCGCGTTACCCACAGTTGGCTACATGATGGCGACGATCCGCCACTGGCTCCCTCGATTAAAACCTATGGATGATATAGCCGCGCAAATGACTGTCAAAATCTTTGACATGATGCAGATGGTCTTTAAAGTCTTCCGGCGCATCAAGGCTCCCCATGTCAACACCCCGGGCTTTGAGCATGGCAACTTGGATTTAGTCTATGATATGAGCACAACGCCATCGCTACGGGTGTGTTACGCCTGGCACTGCAGGATCAAGTATCTACCGGCATGTTACAAGCAAACATTCGAAGAAATGTTCACCACCGGTTTTTGGGAGTACCATTCCGAAGTATTCATAAGCAGGCCGACACACTTATTGCAATTATTCGCCTGTGAACGAATGGTGTACTCCACACACTATCAGCTCCCACCACCAGACGAGCCGCAACCTATCGACTGGGAGAAACTCGAGGCTGATCTAGCCCGAGGTATTCGTGTATCAGAGCACACCCTCGCTCAAGACCTCCTACAGAATTACATCCGGCAGACCTCACAACAAGGTTCTGTCAGGGACGACAGAAGCGAGAGGGAGGGGGGTGTTGGAAGCAGTCAGAGGCACAGACGCCACGGAAGCATGTAAAGACAGAGCAGGGAGCCAGTCGGATCATTTTTTCAAACAATTATGTTTTTATTACCTCTTCAAATATCCAACAGTGATTTTCATCACTCTTGTAACATATGTAATATAGAGAAAACCCCAATTTTGTAATCCATAGCTCCATTTTGTGCAAGCCGAGGAGTCCTCGAGCTTGAGGAGCTTAGGTAAAATACTCGTACCAAATTTCGTTATTTTTAGACATCGTTTACCCTCCCAAATAGCCTCTAGGACCTAATTTTTAACTAGGCCGGTCACTAGATGTGAAACCGGTCAAAACTAGTCTAGAAACTATAAAAAGAGCTAGAGAGCTCATTTTTGAGGTTGGTTCATGGTAGCTTGTTGGAGATTAGAGTTATTTTTGAGCTTGTAAGAGTATTCTTGAGTAATAGAGCTAATTTCCCACCTTCCATTGTGTCTTGCTTGTCTCTTCATTGTGTGTGTGTGTGTGTGTGCATCTTTGTGCTTCTCACCTTCACTCTCACATCTTCTCACATTCACGATCTTCATATCACTCCTACCTCTCCCTCGGATTGACATTAAGGAGGTGAAGCTTCTTAACGTGGTTCTCACCATTGTGCTAGAGCAACACCAACCTTACTTTCCGCGGATGAGGTTGGTCGCACTTCTGGTATACCCCGAAGTCCTTGCACAAGGAAATGTTGAGGTGGCACTCCACTAGCCCATATTTCCCGCTTTCCTTCCAATGATTGTCCGTCACCACTACCACCAAGAGGTGATCCCAATGTGCTAGGCACTTTCTAGGGATGCTAATCCCTTCTGTACTTCGGGTACGATTCTTCAGAATGCATTACAGGCATATATCATAGGATTCTTTCTCAAATCCTAATATGTTCGCCGATTGGCTACTCCATGCACCATGGACGGTGCCAGTGTTAATCTTAAATTGTTAATCTAGTGTTATAAGGTCTATAATGGGCTCTTTGGATGGTTAGGGGTCTGTAATACAGAGGCCCTTTATGTATTTTCCCAGTCACTTCATTACTTTTTGACAATTACATCAGACTTAATTACCAATATCCAGCGCATAACAACTTATAACAATTACCATATCCACATGCGCAAAACTTTATACTATTCACTTAGCATCATTGTTATACTCGCAATTCATCAATAAAGCAATCAGATACTAACACAATACCTCAGTTAAATCAATACCTAACAATGACAATACAGACGACACCGCAATGTAACAAACTTGTGACAGAATCAAACTCCAGCAGGTCGCCCAGACAAACATTCTAGCGACGCATCTGTCTCTCGCTTCCAATCACTTCTCTATTAACAAAAAAGAGTTACAACGTTTGCGCGACACCCTTTCGGTGCGCGTCTGTTCGTAATTACAATTCTACTAAATAGAAGGATATTCTTTTCCATCGTCCTAACAACTTTCTAATCTTGGGTAATCCCTTAAACGATTGCAATGTGAAGATCTTGGTTAAATAGGATGTATGTCCACAACATTGGTGCCACAAGGTGGAAATTAATTTCGTGGTAAGAAATCAAGAAATATTATAAAAGCCTTTATCCTCGATGCCTTGTGTTATGATGTCCTTCGCACTAGGATCAATCCCTTTCATAGATGTGTTGTCAAATAGAACTTGTTTGTGATGATCAATAATTGCCTTGATGGAGGAGATTCTCATCCAAAGGTTTGGTACAAAAAGTACGTTCGATAAGGATTTGCATTCTCTTGGTGATTTGAAATTTGTACTTTGCTCTTTCCTTCAATTGGAGGACTCTTGTTATTTGCTAAGTCGAATTTTTTGTTGTGGTCCTCTAACTCCTGAAGTGATTCATGGTCCTTTCACATGTGAAAGTTTGCACCACTATCAACATGATGAGCTAGAGGTGATTAGAGCATTGGCCCCTTTTGAGATAAAGAGATCTTCACTTGAACAATGAGACAGGTCAGGACTTTCATTGATTCTTGGAAGTAGATGCATTAGAATCGTTCTTCTTTTTATAAAAGAACTTCTTGATATCCCATGATTTTCCACAATAGTTGCATGTAAATTTATTGGAAAGGTTGTTAAAGCCTTTGTTTAAGAGCATTGCTAACAGTGACTACTAGAGTTCTTAGCCTTCTTGAAGAGACCTTTAGCTTTCATGGTTGCTCTTGTGATGTTGAAGACTTAGCTCGCGAGTCATGGAGGAGAAAGAGTCTTCGCAGTTCCTCCCAAGTTAACATGAGCTCAATTGTAAAGTAAGTTACAAAAGTTTCATATCACTTAGGAAGCTTATTTAGAAGCCTAATAGCAATATCTTGATTTGATATTTGTATGCTACACAATGCGATTTTGTGTTGGTAACCTTTGAAAGTGGCGATAACCTTGGTGATGGATCCTGGGGCCTAATGGTGAGGTTGTGAAACTCTACTTCTAAGGTATAAATCCTATAGGGATTCCTATCCTCATAGAGATCCTAAAGTATTTTCCAAGGATCATGGAAAGTCTTGCAAGAAGTAATAGGTCCTTTAATTAACTAATCACATGCTAGCAATAGTTGTCTTAGGGCTCTCTTATCTTTTACATTCCAAACATTATCGTGTTTCAGTTCCATAGCAGCAACTACTTCAATCTTTCATCCTTGGTCATGAACATAGGTGTGAAAGATGATAAGAACAACATATTCAAAGACGTCCCATTCAAAATGGTAGATATTGTAGCCCTTGAGATCAGTAAAACAAAAAAAATGAATCACCAAACTTGCAATGATAGATTCAGCACCAAAGTGTGAGATCGGGTGGGGCGGCCTAGAGCAGCCCAAAATGCACTTATATACATTCTTGGGGGCTTAGAATAACCTCCCAAAGCACGCACACACACAATTCCTTCTTTTATTCTTGATGTTACAAGAGTAGGGTACTAGTGACAAATGGTGAACCAAAAAGTGTGACAAAGATGAGGGATAACCATTTGGAGAATACAACGAATATCCCTTGTTTGTGGAATACAATGCTAGTAAAGAAATTTTCCAAATAAAAAGAGGTTCTTAGAGAGAGAGAGAGAGAGAGAGAGAGAGAATTCGATAAGTGAATATAGGAGATAATAACTTGGGCCACTACAAATATGTGTTTATAATATGTGAAATGGATCCCCAACGTCTTGTTCCCTTAGGAAACGAAATAGGAGAGAGAAAAAAAATGCTCATCTATGTGAATAATCCAAAATCAGTGTCTGATAAGCTATTCAATGAAAGGACGGAAGCACAAAATCGGGGGACTATCCCTTTTGCTATAGTGAGATATAAGGAAGACACTTTCTCTAGCTTATCTTTCTTTGGAATGGGCACATGCAAAATTAAAATTTGCAAAAGCACATGCAACCAATGGTTCTAAATCGTGGCTCTAAATCATAGGTAAGGTTACATTTGATAGGTCTTCCCATTTGGCTCTCTCACTTGTACGCAAGAGATGGTGTGCTAAACCTATCTCCTTCTATCGCCCTAATGCACGAGGAACTTTTTGTCTCTCTCTCTCTCTTTAGCCAAAGAGATGGTGCACACTTTCTTCATCTTAAGGGATGGTGCAACACATAAGGGATGAGCAGATAGATGCATTAAAACCAATTGATGTTTTCTAGTGCATTGAGTAGAGAAAGGCAATGTGATGTCTCTCTCTCTCTCCCTCTCTCTCTCTCTCCATATGAGAGAATGTGTTGTTATGTTCTATTGTAGGCACCTATAGTCACCATGTCTGTTAGGCAACATAAGATCTATTCTGGATCTATGACTTGCAATTCTCCACTTTTGGAGAAACCAGTTCATGCAAATTGTTGAGAGCATGATGGTGTCCTCTGTTCTTCCTCCATCACTCACACCCTCTTTCGCAACCAAGGAGTTTGGCCAAGCCAGAGAGGCAGGAATTAAACTTCTGAGTTAACATGGAGCTAATGTAGTCCGTCACTAAAAATATAAGATTTGACTCTGTTGGAAGGGAAAAAATCGTCCCCTGAAATGGATGAGGCTCTCAAGCCTAGTATGCACATAAACATGAACATATATATTCCTAGATGCACATTCGCATGGACGAGGTTCAAACCTAGACGCAATTCACTATTAACATCAATTAAACTCTTGCACACAGAAATTTTCAATATATTGCAAGGCAACTCTATGTAGACATCAGTAGTATGCTCATGAATAACCACCAAAGTGTTTATAAACACTTCATACTTTTAGAGATGCATCACAAATGCTAAGAGTAATTTCGTAAGATCGTGAAGTACATCCAATAAAACATCCAGAGCAAGGGTGATAGGGTGGGAAAATAGTGTATAAGGATGTGGACGGGTGGGAAAATGAGCACAATAGAACCCACAATGCTCTATGAGTACAAAGTTGATGGCAAAAAAGGCTTCTCCTTATGAGGAGGAAGCAATACCACCATACTAAATTACTACCACCACCAACAAATCCAAGACACCTCCAAGATCACTACCTAAATCTCTCATACATGTAGAGAGTACGCACACGGAAGCAAAATGAAAAAAAGAGTGTACTCACAAGATGAAAGTGTGTGAGAGGCTCAAAGTGAGTGGATCAAAGAAATGGGTAAACTCACATGGGTTAGAAATGAGCTTTCAAAGAACATGAAGTATGCTCTATAAGCTTCTAACTAAGTATAGAGTTGTTTGGAGGAGGCTCTCCAAAGTACATCATATGTTGGATAATCCACTCTCAAGGAGAATGAATAAAATGGTAGAAGAAAATGGCGAGGTACATAAATAAAATGCAATACAACTAAAATAATATGAAATAGAGTGCCTATTGGATACAAAATGGAGATGCACTCCTATAGATACAAATGGAAATGAGGTATAAGAACTCATGTCATCAACGGATTCTCTGTAGCTCCATTTTAGAGGGATTGAATGTTGTAGAGGTCCGTCAAGCATTGGAGTGAAACTAGAGGTAAAACCTTCATGAACATGTCTGCCAAGTTCTCTTGAGAGATACACTGCTCCATAATAATTTCTTCTGATACGACTCTTGGATGAAATGGT
Organism: Ceratopteris richardii; assembly: GCA_020310875.1. Taxonomy (NCBI): domain Eukaryota; kingdom Viridiplantae; phylum Streptophyta; class Polypodiopsida; order Polypodiales; family Pteridaceae; genus Ceratopteris; species Ceratopteris richardii. Next base: position 201,488,053 of record CM035410.1, on the reverse strand, counting down.
ACTGCATCTTGATGTGCTTGCTCCAAGTGTGGAAAAATGGATTCTTGGCGATGGCCAAGGATGACTCGTTGTCGGTGCGGATGCATGTCCGAGTCTCTTGCAAAATACCAATGTTAGATAATAAACATTGAAGCAAGATTGCCTCATATGTTGCACACTTGGTTGGTGCTCAGGCTCAATGGATGATAGAGAAACTGCAAGCTGCTTCTAAATTGCCCAAGTGATAGATCTTGAGCCAAGCAAGAATATGTATTGAGAAGTATACCATCAAGGATCAAGATCACTAGCCCATTATGAATCGGAATATCCGACGAGTTTGATGCCTCCTTTATACCAAAGGCCATAATGTCCACTGAGGGCAAGGTATTAGAGTAGTGTTTGAACAACATCTGAATGTGTCTGACGAGGCTTATGTGCAACCTAACTGAGTATATCAACTGCACAAGAAATATCTGGTCTCGTGTAGGCTAGTGTTGCAGCTCAAGATCAAGGACAAAGCATGGAAGCGCATCAAGGAAGTGAACACACGAGAAGAAGGAGCAAGTAGGGAGCTCCAAGATTTACATGTCAAATTTTCAGAAGAAATCCCTATAAAAATAGTGATTTTTATCACTAAATATCATTGTAAATACCATTTTCTAATTTTACAGCTCCATTTTGTTCAAGCCAAGGAGTCCTTGAGCTTGAGGAGTATTAGATGTATCATAATACCAATTTTCATAATTTTTAGATTCCGTTTGAGCCCCCAAATAAGCCCTAGAACCTAATTTTTAACTAGGCCGGACACTAGGTCTGGACAGGGCCAAAACCACTCAAAAACTATAAAAAGGGCTGGAGAGCTCATTTTTGAGGTTAGCTTGTTGTAGATTTCAGCTTTGTAAGAGAGCTCTTTGGTAATCGAAGCTTTCCATTGTTCCACTCTTTGCTCTTACCTTGTGCACGTGTGTGTGTATGTGTGTGCATGCTTGTGTGCTTTCACTCACGCACTTGTGCACGTCACTTGCTCGTGGTCTTCATACCGGTCCTCACGTCTCCACGGATTGACATTTATGAGGTGTATCTCCTCACGTTGGTACTCACCATTGTGCTAGAGTGACACCAAATTTGGCGCCGTTGTCGGGGAGAGAGCTTCGAGGACGAGCGTGTGACGGTAAGACGTAGAGTAGCGACATTGGAAGGTAAAAAAAATCATCAATTTCAGTTCAGTTTTGAATTTTCCTTCTTCTTCATCTTCATCATCATCACCATCTCCACCCGCCTTCATCTTTTCAGTTTTTTCCATTTTTTAGAGTACATTCACCTTGTTTTTACTTGTGGTTGTGAGCAAGAAGCTTAGAGAGGGTGCAGAACAGAGGCGTTGAAGAAGTAGCACCAACATAGCTGAAAATCTGAGTGAACAGCCCCAAACGTGACGAAACCTGCGCCAAGTATCGTGAGTGCAATATCGTGGGTTTGAAGGAAGATTTTGCATCTACAGACACATAGGAGTGACAAGGAGGACACAAGGTACTCATATTTGCAAAAATTTTTGAATTTGGACTCCAAAAAACCCAAGTATCATGTTTCTCCCGCGGTTGAGGTTTCGCGATACCTGACAAGTATCGTGAATCTCCTGTGGTTGAGTATCGCGATATTTCCCAAGTATCGTGTATCGTCTCGGCTAGAGATCGTTTCGGCCAGAGATCGCGATACTTGAGAGGTATCATGTATCGTTTCGGCCAAAGATCGTTTCGGCCAAAGATCGTTTGGGTCAGAGATCGCGTATCGTTTTCCTTGAAATATCGTGTATCGTCTGGTTCAAAGATCGAGTATCGTGGACATCAAGTATCGCGATATTTCTCAAATATCGTGTATCGTGACAAGAGAAGTGTCGTGTATCGTTTCATACTGATCGTGATACTTGTTACTGATCGTGTATCGTCTTGAGCTAAGTATCGTTTTGCCCGAGTATCGTGATAGTCAAGTATCGTGTATCGTTATACAGCGATCGCGATACCTATCAAAGATCGTGTATCGTGGAGTTTGCTCTCGATACTTGTTGAAGATCGTATATCGCTACTTCAAGTATCGCGATACATACCAAGTATCGTGTATCGAGTTCCTCAAGTATCAAGTATCGTGTCCTACAAATGTCGTGTATCGCTTGATTTGAAGCATTTCCTGGGAGGCCCTGTTTCCTTGTTTCAACCCCCAAAACCTTGAACTGGCATAACTTTCTCATCCGAAATCCGTTCGGAGTGATCTTGGGTTTGTTGGAAAGCTCGTGAGGAGTACAACAAAAACATCGACTGGTTATGTTAATATTAATACCAGGATTATTAGATAGAGTATTTTTAAGTTGACCCTCAGGTTGGACTAGGAAGCAAGGGGTTCCACAAGATTTTGAGCAATTCAAAGGACAATTGTGGACTTGTAGACAAGGCTTATGAACCTAAGCTCAAGATGATACCTAGGAAGAGATAGATAAAGTACCATATCGCTTGAAACTAAGATCAACCACACAATCAAGTCAGGGACTCACAACTCAGGGGTTAACTCTACGTGCTGAGTTCATAGACAAGTGAGTCAAAAATGTCACTTAACGGGGAGAGGCTCTTGGTTTCTGAAGACATGCATAGTTCCGTACCTAGGGAAGGTTTTATGTCTAGAGTGGAAGGCGAATATCAAATGTCTCTTCAATATATATCCACTAACTTGCAAAGAATACCCATCTACCTTGATGGTCTACAGAGGACAGTAGCAAGAATGATAAACACCACAGAATCCGAAATAATTCAAAGACCAGCTGTCAAGTATGAAAGTGGAGTTTATAGGGACAAGATGGGCCAGATATATGTAGTAACTGAAAGTCCTAATCAGATTAATGAAAGAGGAGAGTTAGCTCGAGATCAGGAAACTACCTCGCAAAACCCATTCGAAACCCAACAAAGAACAGAAAATGTGACGTTAGGACAAATGAGCCAAGGTAGCATACCCGATAGACTACATGAACAATTCAACATGCCAAGAATCAACCCCCATGGCCACTCTAGTCAGAGGATGGAAAATATGAATAGACCTACCTTTAGGACAGAACCGCCCCAAGGTGTCCCCATCATAACTCGATCCCCAGAACCCGACAGAAGACTGAGACCAATGCAATTGGCCAAATGTATGAGAAATCGTTACGATGGCACAGGAGAACCCTATGACCACATTGCAGAATTCAAGCAGGTGTTGCGAGCAGAGCAAGTGGATGACTTTTTCATGCAATATGAATCCTTTGGGCTAACTCTCATGGGAATAGCCTTAGCTTGGTTTCAATCCTTGGATCCAAATTCCTTTGGCAACATCGAACATTTCTTCCAAGAATTTGTCTGGGAATTCACTAAGCGAGGGATCAAGCACAATTCGTCATCCTTACTATATAGTTTCAAACAAGCTCCTAATGAGACGGTAAAAAACGCAGCACGAAGATTTAACCAGTACATAACTCGATGCCCGGTGATAGAGACCTTCTCAGCAAAAAATGATATCCCTATTTTTAGAAGGTCTGACCAATGGAACATTGAGAATGTTAGTATACGTAAAACGGTTGCAAACTCTGAGTGACTGTCTTCAAGAATGCATAGATTTGGAAGACAACTTAGCTGAGGATCTCAGAATCACACAAAATCTTACCAAAACAGAGGATAAAAGGAGCAATGAAACTTCTAGTTTGAACTATGTGGAGGAAGTGGCAGAGTTAGTGGCTAAGAAATTAGGGGTACAAGGACAAAGGAACTACCAGAACTCTTCCTTGAGATTGCCAATATTAGGATGTCGTACACTTTGCTGTGGAGATCATCCATCTCATGTCTGCACCAGAGAAGGATTAGGGTTATCACAACCTTACCCTTATAGTAGACAACCAACTCAAGAGCCTAACATGTACTCTTACAGTGAGAAAAGGTACCCCAATTACAACATTGAAAACTATCCAATGGAGAGACAACCACGACCATTTGTACCTCCCCAATGTAGACCATACGAGTACCCTCCTAGAGAACAAAACACAAAAGTTCCTAGGTATAACCCATGCCCAAAACCACAAGGAGCAACTAGAACATATGAACAGGGAGGATATAGCCAACCTCAACCTATACCAGAACAACAACCATCCCACCCACTAGCTCCGACACAAGGACAAAATGTCACCATACAAGTCGTTTGTCTTGAGTGTGGCAAAGAACAGCTCCTGAGAGATTGTCCCGGACATCCCTCTAGTGCACCGAAGGTTACACCTGTTAATGTGGTAGGCCTAGTAGTGGATTCAAGTTTTGATAGCGATAAATTGGTTCCTATACATGCAGTTACTAGGGCACAAGCCTTACAACAACCTAAACCAGTTGAGCAATCAGAGCCAAGTGAATCAGGAGAGCCTAGTAAGAGAAAAACAAGAACATGGAAGGATACTAGGGAGAAAGCCAATCGTAAGTGGACCAAAAAGTTATCTGAACTCGAAGAAAGCCTGAAAGACGCAAAAACAAAAATAGAAGATATTGCCTTTCAAAGCTCCTCGCATGTCAAAACTCCATCCACACCACCTCATCCCCAACCTCAACCCCACCCACCAACCATTGTAAATAGACCACAAGCAGGGTCTGTTCTTGCAGATCCAACCCCAGAAGGCTTGGACATGATGTTCAAGGCATACCAAGCTCGACTGCAAGAAGGGCCAACACTTGCAAACCTAGACAAGAGTTACCCTAGAGCAGATCTAGAGATTGAACGGACAAAAATGTGCATAAAAATGGTGGAACTAGCTCAAGCTATGTTCGAGGCCAATCAATCATTCAATCAGATGAATGCTATTACGCCGGGTTTGCACTTCCATGGCGTACTCGATAGATTGGAGCAGTTGGTAAATAAACCTCAAGTTTCTTTACCTCCACAGGCTCAACCTACTGTTGAAAGAGAAAGCTCATCACCAAAGAAAGTCTATGTTCCTGACTCCATAGATGAGGGGGAACCTCTTTCGATTCAACAACACACTCAAAAGTTCTTGCGGGAAATACAAGAAGAGAAATGGGCCAAGGAGAAGGATGTTTCCCCCCCTATTCTCGAAATTGATGATCGTCATGATCAATTCCCTCAAGACATTCCATCTATTTATGGAGACCAAGTAGAGCAACAAGAAGAAGAAAGTTCAAGATTTGAATCCAATTCTTTACAAGAGTTGCCACAGTTCACAGGCCCATGGGAATCTGAATCTCTCCAGATCAGAGCTCCCACAATATTGATAAGAAATGAGGACTCGGTGGTTCCAAGAAATACTGATGTCGTGAAGAACACTAAGGTTCAGTGTCATCTCACTGTGGAAGAGCTGCTCAAAGCAAAACCTGAGCTATGGAATCATGTGAAGGATCAGGTTCCAGAACTTGCCTCCAATATGCCAAAAGCAGACTCTAACCAAAAAGTTCCAAAGATACCTCTAGACAAAATAGGGAACATGAGCGAAGGTGAGGAAGGTAATACTTATCTTCCGATCACCTACCAAGGTTATACAACCAAAGCGATCATAGATTCTGGTGCTGGTGTTGCTACTGCGACCACCTCCTTATGGAAGCAATGGGGTAAACCTGCATTAAGACCAACTAGAATGAAGCTTCAGATGGCTGATGGCCATGTTGAAAGACCTCTAGGATTGCTAGAAGGGATAACTCTAACCACGTGTGGTGTAGAGTTTGAGCACACCTTTGCTATATGTGACTTTGGTAAAACTACTACCTATGAAATGATCCTAGGAAGACCCTTCCTACGACAATTGCAAGTTGTACAGGATTGGGGAACCAACTCCTTATACTTGCAACGCTTAGGGGTCACAACCAAGGTCAATTTGAAGGATTACACCTTCAGAGATGTACCACCCCTACAGTGGAATTCTATCCACAAGGAGCAAGAGGATTCTATCTCTGTGCATTCTAAAAGTTCATCTAAGATATCCTGGATGCATGAAGATACTCATTTGTGGATGTGCAAGGTCGCAAAGAAAGAGGAGAAACGCCTAAAAGCGAGAGAAAAAGGAAGTTCTCAAGGAGATAGACCAATTAGAGACCCAGCCTATACACCGATGATCTTTCCAGATGAGGAATTTGAGCCTCATGGTTGGGCAAAAATCTTAGCCACCATGGACATTGCTGTCAATGAAGAACAATGGACACCTCATTGTGATGAGGAGGGTTATGATATTTCAGTGTTCATGTGTCAGCCCTTGCTAGAAGAAGGTGACCCTAGTGACTTCATAGAAAAAGAAGAGAACGATGATGATCTAGAGTCATTGTGATGGATAGCTGCTTTATTTCAGAGGAGCACTATCTAGAAGACATAGGAATATTTACCCAAAAAGAAGAAGAATCTCTCACAAGCATCAAAATGGTAAACTCAAAGGATGGGAGTGAAGGTAGTCAAAAGAAAAAGAAACGAAAAGTAGTGAAACAAGGAGAGGAGGAGCAAGTGTTTGAAGTACCAGAAAATTTCAAGAAATATGAAGTAGAAGACCGAAAAATTTTGGTACGAATGCCTAAGAGAGAGGCCACGATAGGAGAAGCATATGATAATAAAGAAAAGACAAAAAAAATCATAGTCACCATCGAAGAGAATGAAGAGAGATGTACATACATAGGAGATGACCTAAGTAAAGAAGAGGAAGCAGAGTTGGTAGCCTTGTTAAGGGAATATAGGGACGTATTTGCATGGCACTACAGAGACTTGAAAGGAGTAGATCCGGAAATTTGTTCTCATACGATCCCCATGATAGCAGATGCCAAGCCCACCAAACAGAAGCCCTACACATATAATGACACCTATGCAGCCAAAATAAAAGAAGAAATCGACAGATTGATTGAAGCCGGATTCATCTATGAAATTGAGCATACTGAATGGGTGTCCCCCGTTGTAGTGGTGCCAAAGAAGAATGGAAAGTTACGTGTGTGTATTAACCTTAAAAAAGTTAATGCCGCTACGATTAGAGATAGCTACCCACTTCCAATCACTGATCATTTATTGGAGCGTGTTGCAGGCAAGGAAGTTTATAGCTTCCTTGATGGATTTTCAGGTTACAACCAAGTAGCCATTGCCATAGAAGATCAACACAAAACGGCCTTTGCCACAGAGTGGGGAGTCTTTGCATTTCGTGTGATGCCATTTGGGCTGACTAATGCACCTGCAACCTTCCAAAGGCTCATGTGTCATGTCTTCAAAGAGTTCTTGCGAAAAAGCTTAGAAGTATATGTGGACGATTTATGTGCTCATTCCCAAGAAAGGAGATGTCATATTCCTGAACTCAGACAAATCTTCAATAAGTGTAGACAATACCGAGTGTGTCTGAACCCAGAAAAGTGTGTGTTCATGGTACGTCAAGGTAAAATCTTAGGTCATATTGTTTCTAAGAACGGAATATCAACAGATGAGGACAAAGTAAAAGCCATAGCGGAGCTACCAAGGCCAAGGAATGTTAAAGAGGTACAAGCCTTTATGGGCCATTGTGGATATTACCGTAGGTTTATTCACATGTATGCAATTATAGCTAAGCCTCTTTATGCCTTGTTGACAAAATTTGAGTGGAACGACGAATGCGAGAAGTCCTTCAATGAGCTGAAGAGACGCTTGTGCACAGCACCAGTACTGACCACTCCTGATTGGAATAAGCCATTCCATGTACATGTGGATGCATCCAATTATGCAATAGGATGAGTGTTGTCACAACCCACAGGTGAAGGAAACCTAGATTTGCCTATAGCATATGCTAGCAGGCAATTGAATGTTGCTGAACGAAACTACACCACAACCAAAAGAGAAGGCTTAGGCATGGTATATGCTGTAAAGAAATTTAGACACTATTTATTGGCCAACAAGTTTAAGTTCTTCACCAATCATCAAGCCTTATTATACTTGGTCAATAAACCTTGCAATACTGGACGCTTAGTAAGATGGTTCCTCTTACTAATGGAATATGACTTTGAAGTGGTTGTTAGGCAAGGTAAGACCCACCTCAGAGCGGATCACCTTTCTCGCATCACTTCAGGAGAGCCACCGCAAGGAGTGTCAGATGAATTGCCCGATGCTTATCTGTTCAATCTAGAAGTTGTTCCTCAATGGGCAAATAATTTGGTACAAGTCCTGACCTTTGGACCTGCAAATCAGTATGTGAAATCAAACAAAGATGAAATTGTAAAATCACAAAAGTATCAAATACTGGCAGGAAGCATGTATAAACAAGACGCGGAAGGTGTTCTAGCTCGTTGTATTGAGGATGATGAGCATAGTAGTTGGTTGCAACAAGCCCATGAAGGATTTCTAGGGAATCACTACTCTAAACAACGAACACTACAAAATCTAAAACGTTTAGGAGTGTATTGGCCTAGCATGGACAAAGAAATACATGAGTGCATTAAGAATTGTCCGGTGTGCAAAGAGCAACCCCCAGTGGAGCATGCTACCCTTTATCACGTGTCGTTAGTTCCAGATTGGAGTGCTCCATTGGTAGAATTTATGAGATCAGGAACATTACCTAGCGCGGCTGGTCTAGCAAGAAGACGAAGCATGGAGCAAGAGGCTAAAGACTACGCCTTAGTAGGCAAAAACCTATATCGGAGAGGCAAAGATGGTTACTTAAGACTGTGTGTTCACGAATCAGATTATTTGAAAGTCTTAGAAATTGCCCATAGCAGTGTTTCAGGCGGACATTTTGGTCCTGGTCGGGTAATTAAGACTATTCTATTCTCAGGACTTTGGTGGCCCACTCTTCATATGGATGCACATACCTATGTGAAGAAATGTGACACATGCCAACATACACAATATCCGATTAGAAAAGATGAGATGCCTTTGAGACCAATGATGGGAGGACGTGCATTCTCAAAGTGGGGCATAGACTTTGTAGGTCCTATTAACCCCCCAGCTAGAAACTCCCATGCAGAATACATTATTGTAGCCACGGACTACCTCACAAAGTGGGTAGAAGTCAAAGCCACAACAAAGAACGATGCTCAAACTATGGCGAAGTTTTTATTCGAGAACGTGTTTACGAGATATGGATTACCAATAGAATTAGTTAGTGATAGAGGCACACACTTCTTGAATGAAGTCATTGAAGATCTTCTCCAAGAATTCTTGGTGATACACAAGAAGTCCGCTTAGGTGAGACAAGCTACGAGCAGCGGCAGGCATCTATGCTGCAAAGAAAAGGCAAAAGGCATACTTTGATGCACATATCAAGGATAAAGGCTTGAAAGAGGGAGACCTAGTGTTGGTTTATACACTAAAGCAACATGCCCGTAAATTGGAAAAAAGAGGATATGGACCCATGATCATTAATAGAATTTCCACTAGCGGTGCAGTTCAATTGGCCACACTAGAAGGCGATCTCTTACCAAACTATATCAGTGGTTGTCGAGTCAAGCTATATCAAGAACCTCTTACAGAGGAAATGCTAATGAGACTCAACACTACTAAGAAGCGAAAAGAAGAGGAGTTAAGGGTTAGAGAAGAAGCACAAGCAGAGGCGAGAGAGCGCATCAGAAGAAATAAGTTACGACGATTAGGCCTAGAGATCAACACAAATGCTCCAAAATATCACATGGACATGTGCCAAAAATCGGACCTAACTGCTTCTCAAATAATTGATCGACGTCCATTTGTGACCATGGCGGTAGGGCAAGGGAAGAATGCAAAGACTGTGAGAGCATTAATTGACTCAGGTGCAGCAACTAGCGTAGTTAGACTTTCATACTGCCAAGACCTGCAATTGGACATCAAGCCCATAGAAGCCTATCTCATAGGATTGGGAGGTGTGGAAACCCCTTGTTTAGGCGAGGTGGAACTTCCCATCTACCTTCAAGATGTTCCAATAAAAGTCAAAATGCTAGTGTGTCATGATGCGGACCTTACAGAACCACTTGTCCTAGGTCAAGATTGGATCTATGACCATGCAGTCAACTTGAACCTAAGAAGTCAACTTCTTCAAGTTTGGGTACATGAACAATGCATTACATTAGAATTAGACAAGTGCATGCTCACAAATCCAAAGGTCACACATTCTCTTAGTTCTCCTGAAACTAATCTTCGTAAAGAAAATTTTGCGTGTGTCACCGACCCTATGACGCACAAGGACTCAATCATGAAAGCTAAAGCTCAAAGGCCAGCACACCTATCTTCTTCTTCACATATTAATGCAAGTGTAACCCAACCAAGGAGGCAAGCAAAAACGACATCTGCTATATCAACTCGATAGATGGAATTCACGAAGAAAGAAGCTCCAGGCATGAAGCAGATTTGGGTACAAAAAGGAGAACAACCACTAGCCTTACCACAACCAATCCCATCTAAGCAAGCTAAACATGCTAAAAGCAGCACCCAGAAACGAGGACAAGCTCAATCCCAAGGTCTTCAACAGGTTTGGGTACCAAAGCAATTGATGACGACCGACCATCATCACATGCAAATTTGGGTGCCTAAGAAGTTAGCTACAGCTCAACAAGGGTGATCACAGATGTGGGTACACAAGCAACTATTACAGACACAACGACCTATGTTCCTCACCAGGCAAAAGGTCTCGACAACGAAGCCAAGGAGAGAACAGGGTAAGAACAGAGCACAAAGACCAAAAGAAGATAAAACCAACCCTTCTGCCAAAGTAAGCAGACAATCATTAAGGATATGGGTTTGGAAGCCAAAAGCACCAGCAACACCCACCGAACCAACGAACCAACCAAACTGGATACCAAAGTTTGGAAGCATCCAAAGATGAAGTGGCCTGAGGTGATCTCTACAGGGTCAAATCCTATTCTAAAATGGGTTCCAATCAGGAGGATTACTTCATTTCGAGATTCCATCGACACCTCCAAACAAAAATTGCATCAAGTCTAGAATTAACATTAAAAAAGTCTCGACCAACAACAAACCATGTGCCTTTGGCATAACCTTGTCTTTTGCACCATTCAGGTCATGCATTCTCAAAGTATGCATTAATCTAGAGCCACATTACACGACCGTGCATAGATACAATTGCGAATCCCAGGCACATGTGACACATGTACAATATTTTATTGATACTAACACCTTTCGTCCAACAGAGGAGACATGACCATGCGTTTGATGACTCATCCAGCAGCAAGGCCATCCATCACCAAAATGATAAGCCAGCGGTCAAACACAATGATGGTGTACAACACGAGGAGATAAAGATCGACAGACCCTTCAACATGGTAAGATATGCATGCTTCAACAACCTTATAACCATGATACCTTAGGAACCCTCTTCGTCGGCATACCCTTGAGCACTTCGCTCAAGACCCAATTTCTTGCACCATACTTCTTCCCATGCATTTCCCAAGTACGCATACATAGGGCCACATTACAAGGCCGTGCACAAGGCACCCAATGTTTTCAACCCATGCACTAATATATTTACCCATCATCATTTCTGGGTTACAAGTTCTGGGCTTGAAAACACGGAACACCATCTTTGGACGAACCCGCGGACATAACGGTGACAACAACAAGCGCAGAAGCAATGCACCATGGGAGTTACTCATAATCCACAGTGATAACCTCTTGTGAGTAGCTCACAATTTTTGAAAGCTCACAAAGACAATATCAAGCTGGAATACAAGGAAGAAGTCCATGCAAAGGCAGCAATGACAAAGTGAAGAACCCGACCAATGACCAAGCTGCATTGGAAAGATGGACCGGTGCTGTTGACACATGAAGGGCACTACCTCTCAATGTACTACATGGAACAACCACTACAACAAGGGTCTGTCAAGGACGACAGACTCAAGAGGGGGGGGGAGTGTTGCAGCTCAAGATCAAGGACAAAGCATGGAAGCGCATCAAGGAAGTGAACACACGAGAAGAAGGAGCAAGTAGGGAGCTCCAAGATTTACATGTCAAATTTTCAAAAGAAATCCCTATAAAAATAGTGATTTTTATCACTAAATATCATTGTAAATACCATTTTCTAATTTTACAGCTCCATTTTGTTCAAGCCAAGGAGTCCTTGAGCTTGAGGAGTACTAGATGTATCATACTACCAATTTTCATAATTTTTAGATTCCGTTTGAGCCCCCAAATAAGCCCTAGAACCTAATTTTTAACTAGGCCGGACACTAGGTCTGGACAGGGCCAAAACCACTCAAAAACTATAAAAAGGGCTGGAGAGCTCATTTTTGAGGTTAGCTTGTTGTAGATTTCAGCTTTGTAAGAGAGCTCTTTGGTAATCGAAGCTTTCCATTGTTCCACTCTTTGCTCTTACCTTGTGCACGTGTGTGTGTATGTGTGTGCATGCTTGTGTGCTTTCACTCACGCACTTGTGCACGTCACTTGCTCTTGGTCTTCATACCGGTCCTCACGTCTCCACGGATTGACATTTATGAGGTGTATCTCCTCACGTTGGTACTCACCATTGTGCTAGAGTGACAGCTAGGTAAAGTAAAGAGCCAATGAGCGGTGCATAAGCATGCACATCCGCCAGCGATGGTGAGTCCCTCAGTGTGAGCTTGATGTTTGGATCAAGTGGTGTAGATATTGATTGGCACTAGTACATGCTATATCTAGAAAGAAGATCATAGAAATAATTATTTTGTGAGAGGAATATGCCTTCTTTTGTTTGCCATACTTCCATGCCTAAGAAATAGTGAAGTAGACCAAGATCGATCATGGAATACTCAAGTTGAAACTATGTGATGACGAATTGGATGTCTTCATCATCTAAACCTTTCAAAATCAAGTCATCTACATAAAGGATGAATATTGCAACTAAGGACTCTCTCTGTTATATGTTTAAGTTAGCATCCGCAGTGCGTATTTGAAATCCTTTATCTTCAAAGAGCCTGTGGATCTTTTCATACCAGGTCCTTGGAGCTTGCTTAAGTCCATAAAGTGTTTTGTGAAGTTTGTACACACTATCTTCATTGCCTTTGATCTTGAAGCCTCCAGGTTGTTCTACATATACCTCTTCGTGATGATCACCATTGAGGAAAGCACCGTTGACATCAGGTTTGTACATGGACCGTCTGAAGTGCACTTAATGCAATAATGACTCTTATAGTTTTAAACCTTCCATTAGGAGCAAAGGTTTCTTCATAATCAATGTCATGTTTTTGCTTATATTCCTTAGTTGCAAGTCCCTTTTTGTACTTCTACAAAGTACCATCATATTCACTCGAAAGTAGTTAACATTGGGCTTGCGTCCATAATAGGCTTCAAATGAAGTCAAGTTATTTAGTGAACTTGCGAAGCCTTTATTGATGATGTGCAAATGTCATAGTTCTTGAGTGGTTCCATTTATACCCTTGTACATATTCTAATGATTTATATGAGCTTGATGAATCAAGTTTTCTTTTTCTCCATCCTTTGCACATCTCAATAGAGTTCCATTTGAATATTTGAAATACAAGCTACTTGCCACAATGTGAAGATTTCTTGGCATCCAATTCCATGCGTATCTTGGGATTGGTCTTATGACTTGGTCCATGTGTGAGCATAGGTATCAACTTTTTAGTCCATGATGGAAACACTTCTTAGTTGAATAGATATGTATCTAGAAGCTCATCAGCTATTCCTATTTGTGGTTCTCCATGGGTCATTCTTCATAAGTGATCAGCTATAATGTGTGTGTTTCCCTTCTTGACTAGTAGCTCAAAATCAAATTCCACTAGCAATCAAAACCATCTGACTAGCCTTCCACTATTGCAAGGTTTGTTGACCAAATATAAAAAATCTTGATGATCAATGAAAAACTTGAATTTATTGGCTAGCATGTAATTTTGGAACTTCTTTATGGCATAGACCACCCCTAATCTTCTCTCTCATTAGTAATGTAATTACTTTCAGCTTTGTTCAATTTTATACTAGCATATGCAATAGGATGGTCTAATTTTTCTTCATCTACTAGTTGTGCCGATATACATGCAATGATAAAATTGGAAGTATCCACATGATTATGGATTGTCTTGTTCCAATTAGCCACTTTTAGTATTGGGGCAAAACTAACCTCCTTTTCAATTCATTGAACGCTTGTTCGTAGTCATTGTTCCATTTGAAGCAAGTTAGCAAACCATATAATGGTTTGGCAATGATGGCATACATGTGGAAAAATTGACAATAATATCCACAATGGCCCATAAAATCTTGCACTTCATTAACATTTTTGGGTCTTGGCAATTCTAAGATCACTTTGATTCTATCCTCATCTATAGAGATACCATTTTTGGAAACTATATGACCTAGGATCTTTTCTTCTCAGACCCCAGAGACACATTTCTTAGGATTTAGACATACTTGGTATTGTCTAGACTTGTCAAATATGCATCTCAGTTCACGTATGTGCATAGATCTTTGAGAAAAGTAAGTGCAAAGGTCATCAACATAGACTTCCATACTTTTCCTTAAGAATTCCTTGAATACATGAAACGTTACTCTTTGGAAAGTGGTCCACATAAAAGACATAACCCTAAAAGTGTATACACCCCATTCAATAGCAAAAGGAGTCTTGTGTTGATCTTTAGGAGTAATGGCTGCCTGATAATAGGTTGAAAAGCCATCACGGAATTTGTACACTTCCTTACCTACTACTTTTTCCAATAGATGTTCAATGATTGGCAATGGGTAATTGTCTCGAATGATGGAAACATTTAACCTTTTTAATATAATGCAAACCCTAATTTTTCCATTCTTTTTTGGCACTATCAATAATGGAGAAACCCACTCCATATGCTTGATTTCATCAATGAATCCTGTAGCAAGTAATTATTCTATTTCCTCTTTAATCTTGATTGAGTAGACATCATTATGTGTATGGTCTTTGTTTAGAAGGCCTTTGGGCTTTGCTTCAGGAGTCATAGGAATCTGATGAGAGCACATCTTTGGGTCTACCCCTTCTAGGTCTTTATATGTCCAGGCAAAGACATCCCAATACTCTTGCAATAATCCTAGTATTTCATGTTCTTCTTCTATCGAGACATATTTTTTCAATGAAGGTGCATCTATTCTCATCATTTTCTTTGATTAATATTATTTTCTTTCTTTGTTGCTTATTTTCATATGATACTCCCTCCTATGCCTCTCTCTTAGGCATTTGAATAGCAACCTCTTGCTCTGCTACCTCATATCTCTTGAAGTTTTTGGGGACCTCAAAATATTGCCTAAGTGGGTCCTCTCGTTCTCTATCATGATTGTCCTTGCTAGGGTTCTTGGGGTACTTATTTACTAAGAACATGTTGAAATATTCTCCCACGGTTGTTACTCCAACTTCATTTAGGTACCTTTTCGCTTATTCCAACTCAGGTTCCATAATTATGCTTTCACTATCAAAATCTTTATAGTAATCCACTTCATCTCTGTCCTCGTCTTTGATCATTACCGTAAACATGTTGGAGTTTGAGGTCTACGGAAGCACACAAAAAACACAAGGAAGAAGAAGAAGCTTGGGGCACAACACACAATACTAAATGTATTACCACTAGAATGTACAAAGATAAGTGACCCGTTATGGTTATAGGCATATATACAAGCCAGGGGAAGAAACCTCCTAAAGAGGGGAAAAAGTGCCCCAGAGTTCCTAATGTTTTCACACACATCACTACCTATATATATCAACAAATCCCCCCTCGGAGTGATGTGGCGAACAAGGAGCTGGAACTCATGTATAAGGAGGTTCCAAGCTATGTGAAATCAATCCACAAATAGAAGTAAGCCCAAAGCTTTGTGGAAAGCTTCAAACTTCTCTTTAGGTAGAGCCTTTATGAGAAGGTCTGCAATGTTCTCCTGTGTGGGCACATATGCCCAATTGATCTCTCCAGGAGAGAACCTCTCCCTGACATGATGATAGTGCAACTCCATGTGCTTAGTGCGAGCATGGAACACAGGGTTCCTCGCAATTGCCAATGTGTTGTGAATTTCAATGAAGATGGTGGTGGCAGAAGACTGACCAACAACCAAATTAGCCATAAGGCATATGAGCCACACACACTCAATAGTCGTTGTGGAAGATTCCCTACACTCAGCCTCACAACTAGAAGTAGCCACACTAGGCTATTTCTTGATCAACCAAGATATGCATGAGCTACCAAGCATGAAGCAAAAACCATTAGTGGACACATGAGTGTCATAGCAACCAGCCCAGTGAAAGTCAGAAAAAGCATGTAAATCTGGCAGTAGAGATCCCCCCTTGGTATAAAACAATCCAACTAGTTAGGTATCACTCAAGTAGTGAAAGATGCGCTTAACTGCCTACCAATGTTTGACAATCAAGCAATGCATAAACCTGCTCATATACGAGAAAAAAAACTGAATATATGGTCGAGTAATGCATAAGTAAATTAAGCATCCAACAGCCAGCTGATAGAAAACAACATCAAATGTATCTCCAACATCTTGAAGACTCAATCATAAACTTGTCTCCATAAGAGTGGAAATAGGTTTGGAGTCTTCAAGGCCAAAACACTACAATAATGTGTCAATATATTTAGTCTGGCACAAAGCTTTTTTGCCACCAACTTGCATAAATTGAATGCCCAAATATTTACTCAAAATTTTCGATGCTAATATTGACGCCCATACCGTTGCTAATACCGAGGCTGTGTTTTCAACATATCGGGAGCCCGAAAGCAAAACTGAACATTTTGCGCATGTTTAAGTACTAGTTGTCTTCTATCGAACTTGCATGCGTGAACCAAATTGTGACCTGCATTGTCTTGTGCACACACACACACACAGATCTCTCTCTCTACATACACACACACTCTCTCTTTGTTTAGATCTCACATCTTGGTAAGTGGTGCACGTACTCTTAGCGTTTGTCTTTCTCGATGCTTTAGGTCTTATAATTTCTCTTCTCTTTGATTTTGTAGAAGTTCTTTGGCATCGATTCTTTGGAATTCGACGATAGACGACATACATTACGCTTTGACGAGAACGATCCAAAAGAGGGACATACTTGTAAGTGATTGTTTTATTCTCTATTGATAGAGAAAGAAAGAGAGAGAGAAAGAGAGAGAGAGATGAGAGAGATAGAGAGAGAAAGAGAGAGAGGGGAGAGAGAGGGAGAGAGAGAGAGAGAGAGAGAGAGAGAGAGAGAGAGAGAGAGAGAGAGAGAGAGAGAGAGAGAGAGAGAGAGAGAGAGAGAGAGAGATGAGACAAAAAGAGAGATAGAGAGATAAAGAGAGAGAGAGTGAGAGATAAAGAGAGATGAAAGAGAGGAAGATAGAGATAGGAAGCTAGAGCATACATACACACACATACACATCTACACATGCATACATACACACATACATGTACACACATGCATACATACACACATATACACACATGCATGCATACATACACACACATATACATACATGCATGCATACACACACATACAAATATACACACATGCATACATACATGTAGCTCAGTGATGAGTAGCACCTCCTTTAATGTCAATCCAAGAAGACGTGAGGATGGTATGAAGACCTCGAACAAGTGATGGCACAAGTGTGTGAGTGAGAAGCACACAAACATGCACACACATACACACACACGTGCACACAAGGCAAGAACAAAGAGAGAGAGACAATGGAGTTCTTTAGATTACTCAAAAGTGCTCTTACAAGTTCAGTTCTACAACAAGCTACCCTAAAAAATGAGCTCTCTAGCTCTTTTTATAGTTTTTGACTCCCTGTCCAGACCTAGTGTTCGGCCTAGTTAAAAATTAGGTTCTAGGGCCTATTTGAGGGCTCAAACAGAGTCTAAAAAATATGAAAATTGATAGGTAGGTTCTTCTAATGCTCCTCAAGCCCAAGGACTCCTTGTCTTGCACAAAATGGAGCTATAAAAATATGAAATGGTATTTACAATGGCTTTTAGTGATGAAAATCACTATTTTTGTAGGGATTTCTTCTGAAGATTTGACATACACTTCCTGGACCTCCCTACTTGCTCCTTCTTCTGGTGTGTCCACCTCTTTGATGCGCTCCTATGCTTTGTCCTTGACCTTCAGCTTCATGAAAAATGACAGGCCTATTTGCAGATCTGCATTGACTGCTTTGCCTGCTTGTTCCTTGCTCTGACTCGCGTCTTTGGCTTCCTCGTCTCATAAGTCCTTGATTGCCATGAACACTACCAACACTCCCCCCTCTCTCGCGTCTGTCGTCTCTGATAGACCCTTGTTTGGCTGAGCATTTCACATAGTATTCAACCACGTCAGTGACTAAGTGGTGCTCTGCTAGCCTCAACCCCTTTGCTAAATCTGTAAGGAGGGCATCCCAATCCACTAGACTTGGAACATCCGGGTGTGGCAAATGCAGTTGTTCCGAATGTAACATTCACTCCGTTGCAAAGAGGTGGAGGAGATGGGAGGGTCTGGGAACAAAGATTTCAGAGTGGTATTCCCAGAATCTTGTGATGAACATCTCTTCAAATGTTTGTTTGTAGCAGGCTGGGAGGTATTTAATTCGTGCGTGCCAAGCATATATCACCTGAATGGAGGGGGTTGTACTCATATCATAGACCAAGTCAAGGTTAACTGCTATGAATCCAACTCTTGAGAAATGTGGATCTTTAATATTTTTGAAGGTTCTGAAGGTTACTAGCATCAACTCAAATATTTTCATGCACATCTGTGCCATTACATCTGGGATGTTTCGCAGTCTGACTCCCCAGTGGCGGATGGTGGAGATCATGTATGCCACCATAGCTTGTCCCCGTGGCGGTGCAAGGTATACATAATTGAGCCACTTTGCACAACCTTTAACATTCTTCACAGTGATGGAAAAGTCAGGCCATGTGCGTCTTCTGAGGACAGGAGCATAACAGGGATTATACTTGATGAAAAGTGGCATATTATTCCGAGTTCAAACCATCTCAGGGTAAGTTTATAGGAGTCGCAGCCGCCAGGTAGGTTGAAAAATGGATCCTTGTGTTGCACTTTCAGGTATATCATCGGGGCCGAATTGAGTGGCAAAGGTTGGGGCCTTGCCACATCGTCGTTGAATTTTTGCATTGTTGTCTGCTAAGAGCATACAACAGGGCACAAATTGATCTTCATTAGTGCCTATCAATCGGTGATGAGACATACTTCAGAAATATTATGATTTGATAATAGTGTCCTCGATCTTAGACATTGACTCAATCTGGACCACTACTCGATCGTCGTGCATACTCGCCGTTTTCTCGAGTGTCTGCATCCATTCTGGGGCTTCTACCTCTAGTGTGTCCAATCCCTCAGAGGTTTTTTGGCCACCCGGCATTGGCATAGGAACATATGGCTCCTCATAAGACTCGTCTACCTCTATGGGTACCAATTCTTCCGCTTCTGGTTCGATGATTGGGGAAGGTTGTCGTTCATACTAAAGGAACTTCCTTTGCAATTCTTCTACTTGCTCTTTTAGCTGCTTTACTTCCTCTGTAAGTGATGTCGACTCTGTGGTTTTTGGTTGTTCTCCTTGTTCCTTTAGCTGTCGGCGTAGTGTGTCTCGTTCTTTTTCTACATCATCATGTGCTTCCAGAAGATCGACGTAGCTCTCAAGAATGGTCTTCATAGTCTCTGAAGGAACAACTTTGAATCTTTCGGGGTCGATCTCCTGGGGGGAACTCTCCATGGCTGCCTCTAAATTTTCTTCGTTCTGCTTTTGGAGTCGTTTATTTTCTTCTAGGGCTATGGCCATGTGCTTCCGTAATAATGTTAGGTTGCGCCAGACTTTGACATTCTCTGATTGATAGAGTTCGAGTAAAGCTATTAATTTCTTAACTTCGGAGGACTCGGATGGCTGGGGAGCTTCCAAAAGGGTCTGCTTGGCCTGTTCGAGTGTGGTGTAGCGTTGATTGAGGTCAGCGTTTTCTTCTTCTATATTCATAAGCTGTCTTTGTAGTTGTTGATGATCCGTAGTTAATTGACGATGGCGATCTTCGAGAGTCTGATATTCACTCTGTAGTTGATATACACATTGATGTAAAGTAGAAAACACATTATTTACATTTAAGAATGCTGGGAAAGGAGATGATGCAGGGGGAACGGGGAAGGGAAAGGGAGTCGTGAATGCGGTGGAACCAAGTGGTGATGTGGGTGGAGGGCGTATGGAAGATGGTGGCTGTGTGTAGGGAGGGAGTGGTGTTGTGGCTGGTGATGTTTCCATGGTGTCAAAAGTGTGTGTGATCGTGTAGATGGGGACAGTGGGTGGGGTGGATGTGATGTTTGTGAATAGTGTTGTAAAGGTGGGCGTAGTAACCCCTCCAAGATGGATGCCTGTAGAGAGGGGAATTCCCATTACATATGTGGTGATTGTGGAAGTTGGGGTGGTTGTGTCATGGGGCGGAGTAAATTGTGTAGTGATGGGTGAGGAGTGTGGTGATGATGGTGCAGCCTGATGTTCTTCTGTCTGTGTGGTATCTCCTGGTGTTGATACGTCTATGTGGATTTGCTTTCCAGAGCAAAGGGGATGAGTAGGCACTCATTTCTCAAAACAATGAATGTAAGCCATAGCCAAATGAATGGCCTCATCCAGGCCCAACGCGTTCACATGAAGATTCATGGACTCAATAAATAGTTCGTCCACTCCTTCTTTCCCTAACATCTGACTCATTAACATCTTCCCTGTTTCCAGTGACAATTTGTGGTGCTCTTGGACCCTTTTCATAGTTTCATATAATCTTTTGATTTGCACCGTGTACGTTGGGGTAGTCGCTAGTTCTGAGGTTTCTTCGTACTCTTGGTCGTGTTCCTCGTCTACTTCCTCTTCAGTCTTGTTAGAAGAAGCATTTTTTGAAGAGAAATATTTGTAAAATGTCAAAAAATTGTAGAAATATTTATGCAAATGATGTAAAAATGAGGAAGAGTATTCCTCATGTAAATTAGAATCATATGTATTTTTTCTAGAATTTTTGGAAGCTCTTTGATAGCATATTTTTAGATTAGAAGGGAAAAGGAACAAAATTCAAGTGTGAAAAGGGACACTTGAAAATGTATAAAAGATAATTTCCTCTATTTTGAGAGGGTTGGTTGTATTATTTCTGCTATCCAAGTAATGTGAAGAGCTCTCTTGCAAGAAATCGTGTTTTCTACTTCCATGTGATTTTCTTTGATTTGTTGAGTCTATTCTATGTGTGATCCATGGAATTTGTGAGCTTCAGTTGTGTATTTCTGAGTAATGTGTATGAAGAGAGGTGATTCTTGATGTATTGAGTGAGAAAGTGCTGAAGAATAGAGTTGGAGATGGAAATCATTAGATTTCACAGAATCACGATTGTCTCATTTGTGTGATACAGGTATCATTTTTGAGATTTGACTTCATAATTTTGTTCTGCTGAGAAAATGGAATGCTTTAGGCACCAAGATCATTGAAAATGGTGTAGTGTAGCTCAAGATAATCAAAACCCTAGAAATTTCTCTTCATCTTCATCATTTCTCAGAAAAACAGTCATTTATCTCTTATTCTTGGATTCCATTAACTACAAGGGGCTGTGGTCTGTGTATACTTCTCGGATTGACAATTTAAAGATGTGTAGTTGATCCTTTATGCTAAAATGATTGGAGATGACAACTCCAAAGGGTAATAACAAACATTTTTTGGCACCATTGCCGCGGAACAATGCAAAAGCTTCATTGAAGTTTGGACCTTGCTGGATCTTCCATTGTTGATGGTATTGAACACATTGAAAAGGTACTACTCTTTAATAAAGAAAAGGAAACATGAAAAGGTAGGTTTCTTTGTTTGTCTTTTGGGAAAAGGAAGCAAGAGTTAACCTTTCGAGATAAAGAAGTTGTAAAATTCTTGCAAATTGATAGTTGCTCATATAATTTTTGAGAGTAAAGTGCAGGTGTGTGAAAAATTGAATCAAGATTGTTGGAGGAAAGGTAAAATGTGACTATCTTTGCATTTCTAGAGTGCTTGTTGACTTAAGTACCAAGCAAATTTGTTAATCTTGGAAAAGATGACATGATTGTATTGAGAAAAAGTCAAGTAAAGTAGCTATTTGCAAATAGATAAGATCCATTTGTTTAGCTAAGGCAAAGCAATAATCTTGAGAGAAGATTTAGTTGCATCTTGAAAAGAAAAATGTTTGAGTTTATCTTTGCATGAATTGATAATTGCACTTCTTAGCGCATATTTCTTTGGATATTTCTTAGCACATATTTCTTTGGAAAGCTCTACTCCTAAACTGATTAGATAGCAAGCATAGAAGAATATAACCAATCATGAAACAAAAGATCAATGGATCTCTAAACAAGAAACCCTAAGTGAAGTGTTTACCTTGATTTAGGGCAAAATACTAAAAAAATTCATAAAATCCATTAAAAAATTCAAACAAATTTCCTTTTTTCTTAGAAAGTTGGACTGAAGGATTGTTTTTGAAAGTGGAGGAGAAAAAGTGGAAAAGAAATTCTGGAAATTGAAAGAAAATAAAAAATAGCTAGAGTGGAAGTTGCTGTTAAATTTTTCAAAAAATACTTTTTAAATGAGTTTTGTGGTGTATAATTGCAGGTGACAAGTGATTTGGAGTGGGTAAAGAACATTGAAGGGGACCAAGTGGAAAGAAAAGTAAAAAAACTACAAAAACTGGAGGTTCAGTAAGAAGTTTCATAAAGTTGAGTGAGTAAAGAAAATCATCTTCACATGATCGCGATTTTCTGTAAGAAAAGGATTTGAATTATTTTGCACATTTGGGTATTGAGGTAAGTGATTGTAAGAATCTTCATAAAGTTGAGTGAGTAAAGAAAATCAAATTTCAAAATATCAATAAGAATTGAACATCAAGGGATTAAATCAAGAATTGGGTACAAAATCGCGATTTTCATCAGTAGTATTAAGGAAGAAAATTTTGTTAAAAAGATAAGAATTGTGATTCAAAACCACAAAATTACTAAAGGATAAGGTTCATACAGTGAAAAGTGGAAATTCTGAGAAATTCACACAAAATCGTGATTGTCTGAAAGCAATAAAAGCATGAAATTTCAGTAAAAAAGGTTCATTTGAGTGAGAGAGAAAGTGAGAGAATTGGATAGAATTGCGACTTTCTGAAATTTCAAGTTCTTGGATTTCTTTTGATCAAGCAAGCAAGGTAATGGTCTTCCAGTAAATCTTTGCATGTTTTCAAGTTTGCACATAATGATAAAAACACAAAAACACAGAAAATTGTAAAAACACGAAATCACGACTTTTAGATTTTTGAATTTTCTTGAGAAAAAATAATATTTTTGCTAAAAAACTTTTATTGCATGTTAAAATTTTAATAAGGCGATTCTATTTGAGAAAGAAAAACTTAAGAAACCAGAACCTAAAAAATTTTTCAAAATCTGCTCAGAATCGCGATTCTATAATCAAACACAAAATCGCGATTCTATGAAATTAAACACAAAATCGCGATTCCTAGAATGCGATTTTCATAAGAAAATCGTGTTTTTTAACGATTGTGAGCAATCACGATTGTCTGGGAACAAAATCGTGAAAATCACGATTCTCTCCACAGAATCATGAAAATCACGATTCTCTCCACAGAATCGTGAAAATCACGATTCTCTCCACAGAATCGTGAAAATCACGATTCTCTCCACAGAATCGTGAAAAACACGATTCCAATCACAGGATCGTGGAAAACACGATTCTTTTCACAGAATCGTGAAAAACACGATTCCAATCACAGAATCGTGAAAAACACGATTCTATTCACAGGATCGTGGAAAACACGATTCTATTCACAGAATCATGAAAAACACGATTCTATTCACAGAATCGTGAAAAACACGATTCTATTCACAAAATTGTGAAAATCACGATTCTCTCCACAATTTAGAATATTCAAAAAATAGTGAAAAAGACAATTCTTTTTCACAGAATCGTGAGAAAATCTAGAATTTTCTCAAAATTGTAGAAAAGACGATTCTATTCACAGAATTGTGGAAAACACGATTCTCTTCACAAAATTGTGAGTTAGTTGGATGATTTTGAGATCTGGTAATAAATTGATCACACCTTCTAAACAAGATCTAAAAAGGAAGGAGATAGAGCCAGTAATAGGAGATTTACAAGAAAAAGATTTAGAGCAGGAAAATAACATGGAAAATCTAAATGAAACCAATGAACCTTCTGAAACTAGTGATTATAGAAATATTCTCAAATATATGTATACAAATAGGTTTGGAACCTATGTGTATCGGGATGGGATGCATAAGTTTCTCATTAGGTTGAGAAACTTAGAAGTTCCCTTGAATATAACACCAGTAGCACAATTTAAGGATGGCAGATATGAGAATAGACAAGGATGTGTATACATCTTCTCACAGGATCCAAAAAACTCTAATGATTTAGGGCAGTGTGCAGACAAGAGACCTTGGGAACAAAACCTAGGGCAACCAGACTTGCCAAGACAAAATGAAACTCACAATAATATTGAACAACAACAAGGTAGGAGAGTACATACTTCCCCAAATCCTTTTGAAAGAGAAGCAGAAGGAATTAATGATTTTCCATTTAGAAGGAGAAATCAGTGGCAAAATCAGGGAAGAATGCTTAGGCCCTATCAAGTAGCTAAATGCATGAAGAATCAATATGAAGGATATTCTGACCCTCATGCTCATGCTGCAGAATTTAGACAATTAATTAGGGCAGAAGAAGTAGAGGATTACAAAGTACAATTTGAAGCATTTGGTCTAAGCCTAACTGGACCTGCACTATCTTGGTTCATTCCCTTGAGAAAAGGAATGTATCCAGATATTGAATCTTTCCTTCAAGCCTTCATAGGGGAATTCTCAAAAACTGGGATAAAACATAGTACAACTACCTTGATACATAGCTTTAAACAGCAAAAAGATGAAAATGTTAGAGAGGCAGCCAGGAGATTCAAGCAATACATTGATAGATGTCCTAGAGAGGAGGTACCATCCATGGCAAGACAAGTATCTCTATTCATAGAAGGACTGAGAAGTGCACAATTAAGAACCTTGGTGTATTATAGGAGATGCCCTGACCTAGGAGCATGTGTGAAAGAGGCAATAGATTAAGAGGACAACAGGGGACAAGATCTATTAGCATTTGATCAACCTAGAACAAATGAAGATAGAATCCCACCAGCAGAAGAATTAGCACAGGCCATTGCCAAAGCCCTAGAAGTTAGCACCAAGACAAATCTGATAAACACCAGGATAGCAACAAATAAGAAATGCTATAATTGTGGAGACAATCATTTGGTACAACAATGTCCATATCAAAAACCACAACATTTGCAAGATAGAAAAACACTCAAATATTGTACATTGGAAAGAAAATGGACAAACCATACCAGAGAAGAATGCTTCTACAATAAACAACCCATTAAGGAAAGAGAATATGTGAACCAACATAATTTACAAAGAGAATCTGGATTTGTTGAGCAACCAAGACCTGTACTTGGGCAACAACCACCATTACCAACAAATGTGGTACCAGTCAAATACACACCAATAGAAGAAGAAAGCTCAAGACTAAGATCATCTTACAGAGAGGATTATCATCGGAATGAAGGATATCAGGAAGAGTGGGAAGGATATGAACAAAGGGAACCAGAACTGCAAGCCCTAGATTTGGGAAATGGGAGAATTGAAATGGATACAACCACATTCATGTACATAACCCATAATTACATGTCCAATCAGAAACCTCAGTTCAAAGGGAGTCAAAAGATAACTTGTTATAGATGTGGGGGAGAACATTTCATTAGAGACTGCCCACAACCTCCTACACTAAGAATAGAAGGAGCTTATTGCAAGGATTGTGGTAGGGAACACTTAATAAAGAATTGTCCGAGAAACCCTAAAAAACAATAGAACACATCTAGTAACATACCATTAAAAACAGTTAACATAATGGAGCAAGAAGAATTGAGTGACCATGATTAGGTAACTGTAAATGCTATAACAAGAGCACAAGCTAAACAACAAGAAACAATGAAGAAGACACAAACACAGGAACATAAGAAAATTCCATTTCCAAAAGAAAGGAAAAACAGACAAAAAGGGAGATGGGAAAGAAAAATGAGAATGGGTAAAAATTTGGAAGAAGAGACTATAGAACAGTCAAACAATAGTCAACCTCAGTATACACAAACCCAGCAAGAGACAAAAAATTCACAAAGTCTGGAAACCTTGATAAGAGCATACAAGGGAAGAATTCAAGAGGGACCAAATCCTACAGATCATGGAATGGCATATCCTATGCCAGATTTAGAGGATGAGAGGATGCAAAGATGTAAACAAATCATACAAGAAGCACAACTCAAAATAGGGGAACCAGACAATTATCAAACAACAATTGGGGAAGCAAATGTAACAGAAACAAGGAAAACTATTGATCAGGAAGATAATTCACACATAACCTTCCAAATCAATATAGACAAACAATGTACAATTTTATATCACACCACAATGGAAGAATTGGTAAAACAAAATCCCTTACAACACAATATGAAAAAGTGGGAAGTAATACCAGAGAATTTTGATCCATAGCAACAAGAATTGGAAGAGTTGTTGTACATTCCTATTGATAAAATATGAGGATATTGTGAAGGAGAAGAAGGGAAAACTCTAAAAATACAATTTGGTAAAAATCATGCCAAAGCTATATTGGATAGTGGATCAGGTGTGGCTATCATGACTAAACAAACGTGGGAAAGATGGGGAAAAAATGAATTAGTACCCACTAAAATGAGATTACAACTTGCAGATGGACACATAGAAAAACCCCTAGGAATATGGGAAAAGGTGATTGTGGAAATATGTGGAATAGAAATAGAGCATACTTTTGCCATAGTTGAATTCCCACAATCCACTTCATATGAAATCATCCTAGGAAGACCATTTATGAGACAAATGCAAATTGTGCAAGATTGGGGTAATGATTGCATATATCTTCAAAGCAAAGGAAGGATAACGAGAGCGAATTTAAGAAATGGTCAATATTGTGACATGTCCCCTCAAGAATGGTTCAAAATACATCAACATCAGGAATTAAGTAAAGAATCAGAGAGTGAAGATCAGAATGAAATAGAATCATCAATATGGAAATGGAATGTGATAAGGAATCTCATAGATAGAAAAAGAAGGATAAGAAAAGAAGATTGTGTAGAAGAAAGGAAAACTCACGATGAGAACTATATACCACAAAAATTCAAAGATGAAGAATTTGAGCCTTATGGTTGGAATGAGATTTTGACCACCATGGATCTAGCTAATGATGAGTATGTGGGAGTGAAATTCCAAAATGAAGAAGGATATGATATTTTTCACATAGGAATACAAATGATAAAAGTGTCAAAAATAGAAGAGGACCAGGAGGAAGGAATAATATTGAAAAATGGTAAACCACAATATTTGGAAGAAGTAGAAGCTACAGATGCAATAAAAGACAAAATTTCAGGCAAATATAGAAAAAACAAACACAAGGAAATAGAAAAAGATCAAGAGATTGAAAAAAATGAGAAAATAAAAAACAAAGATCAACAGTTTGATGTACCTTCAAATTTCAAGACTTATGAAGTAGAAGACAGACTACTTCTAAAAGTGAAACCAAAGAGAGAAAAGAACAAAAGGAGAGGCATATGACAATGAGGAACAAACTAAGAAGGTGATGATCACCCAGGAAGAAGGGGAAGAAAGACATATTGTAATAGCTGATGACATGACAAATGAAGAGGAGGAAGCATTAAGGAATTTGGCCCAAAACTATAGGGATGTGTTTGCTTACAGTTACAAGGATTTAAAAGGAATTGACCCTAAACTCTATGAACATAAGATTCCTATTACACCTGATGCAAAACCTAGCAAACAAAGACACTACACATTCAATGACAAATACTCTGCTAAAATAAAGGAAGAAATTGACAAGCTACTGGCTGCCAATTTCATCTATGAGATTGAGTACACAGAGTGGATATCTCCTATAGTTGTAGTACCAAAAAAGAATGGGAAACTCAGGGTATGCATTAACTTGAAAAAGGTGAATGCTGCAACTATAAGGGATAGCTATCCATTACCTATAACAGACCATCTTTTGGAAAGAGTTGCAGGTAAGGAGGTCTATAGTTTTTTGGATGGTTTTTCAGGATACAATCAAGTACCAATAGCTTTGGAAGACCAACATAAAATTGCCTTCTCCACAGAATGGGGAATCTATGCTTTTAGGGTTATGCCTTTTGGTCTAACTAATGCCCCAAAAAATTTTCAAAGATTAATGTGTCAGATATTCAAAGAATTCCTTAGAAATATCATGGAAATTTATGTGGATGATCTTTGCACTTTTTCATTAAAAAGACAAGATCATTTGAAGGATCTAGAAAATATATTCAAAAAATGTAGAACATACAGAGTATGTCTAAATCCAGAAAAATGTGTGTTCTTTGTGAGGCAAGGGAGAATGTTGGGTCATATAGTTTCCAGAAATGGAATTTCAAGAGATGAAAGAAAAATTAAGGCCATAGTGGAACTTCCAAGACCAGCAAATGTAAAGGAACTTCAAACTTTCATGGGACATTGTGGGTATTATAGAAAATTTGTATACAAGTTTGCAGACATTGCAAAACCTTTGTATGTTTTGATCACAAAATTTGAGTGGACCAAAGAGTGTGACCAAGCTTTTGAGACTCTAAAAACTTGTTTGGTAACAACACCAATTCTAAAAACCCCACAGTGGGATAAAATTTTCCATGTCCATGTGGATGCTTCAAACTAGGCTTTGGGATGTGTGTTAGCACAACCAATAGAAGGAAGCAAACTAGACTTTCCAATTGCTTATGCTAGTAGGCAATTCAATTCAGCAGAAAAAATTACACAACCACTGAGAGGGAAGGATTGGGAATGATATTTGCTATCAAAAAATATAGACATTACCTTTTGGCCAACAAATTTAAGTTCTTTGTGGATCACTGTAGCTCAGTGATGAGTAGCACCTCCTTTAATGTCAATCCGGGGAGACATGAGGATGGTATGAAGACCACGAGCAAGTGGAAGCATAAGTGCGTGAGTGAGAAGCACACAAGCATGCACACACATACACACACACGCGCACACACGGTAAGAACAAAGAGAGTAAGACAATGGAATCTCTTCTATTGCAAGAAAGTTCTCATACAAGCTCAAACTACAACAAGCTACCCAAAAATGAGCTCTCTAGCTCTATTTATAGTTTTTGACTAGCTTTGGCCCTGTCCAGACCTAGTGTCCGGCCTAGTTAAAAATTAGGTTCCAGGGCTTATTTGAGGGCTCAAACGAGATCTAAAAATTATGAAAATTGGCAGGCAACTACTTCTAAGGCTCCTCAAGCTCGAGGACTCCTCGGCTTGTACAAAATGGAGCTACAAAAAGGTGAAAATGGTATTTACAGGGGTTTTTAGTGATGAGAATCACTTTAAAATGATGTAAGGGTTTTGAAAAAATTGAAGGGTTGCCTTAGTGCTAGATCTGCATGTGTGTCCGTACTTGCTTCGTCCCGTATACTGTCAACACTCTCCCCCCCTAGGGTCTGTCGCCTCTGACAGACCTCTGTTCCACAGTTTGATCAATGTACTTCTGCAGGAGGTCGGTTGCCAATTCTTGTTCTTTGATTCTTAAACCTCTGATCAGGTCTCGTTGCAAAGCCTCCCAATCAACTGTACCAGGCATGTCAGGTTGTGGCATCGTGTAAAGCTCGGAATGCATTGTTTGCTCGCATGCAAAGAGGTGGAGTAAATGCGTGGGCCGTGGCGCGAATACCTCTGAATGTGCTTCCCAAAAGCCCGTGGTGAACATATCATCGAATGTTTGCTTGTAGCAGGCAGGGAGATATCTTATGCGTGCATGCCATGCGTAAGCCACTCGTATGCTCGGGGTTGTGCTCATATCATATAGCAGGTCGTAGTTACCATTAATAAACCCGGGAATAGGAGGTTGCATACGGCATACATTGCGAAAAGTTTTGAATACGACCTGCATCATATCGAAGATCTTGAGCATCATCTGGGCAGCGACATCTGGCATGGGGTGGAGACGTGGTATCCAATGTCTGATGGTTGCAATCATGTATGACACTGTGGGAGTACCGGTTGGGGGGGCGATGGCGGGGTAATTGAGCCATTCTTTACAGTTCGCGTTATTCTGAACCTTGATTGCAAAAGCTTTCCATGATCTTCGTCTTTGCACTGGCCCAAAACACGGATTGTACTTCAAATGCATGGGGGCATGATCCCATGTTCTAAGCATTTCTGGGTAAGTTTCGAGTAACTTCTGCCTCCAAGTTGGTTGGAATATGGCCCCTTTTCGTGCCGCTTCTAGTATATCTTCTGGTTCGAACTGTGTGGCAAATGTTGGGCACTTATTGGTGACTCTTTTGATTTCTGCGTTGTAGTCGGCCAACAATACAAAATAGGGCTTGTATTGTAATTCTGAGCTAGTGATAAGGCGTCTAGAGGCAATGTGCCTGAAGTACTCTGAGTGAAGGATGGTGTCCTCAATGGCCTTCATTGCCAGCATCTGAGTGGATATCCGTTCCTGATGAGTTTTCCCCATTTCCTCTACCTGTTTCATCCATGCTGATGGGGGTTCCTCATAGGTATCTTGACCTTCTTCTGTGACGCGTCCTCCTGGGAATGGTTGAGGCTCGTAGGTGTCGTCGAATGCTTCCTCCACTGGAATAATAACTGCTTCTTCTTCTAACGGTTGCTCTGGTGGGGAAGGAGGTCGCTCGTACTGCATCAACTTCAATTTTAATTATGCAATCTGTTGCCGTAACTCCAGTACGTCATTGCTCGTTGAATGTTCAGGTTCAGGTGAAGTAGCAGCGTCGGTCATCTCTTTGGGTTCCCGTTGGTGTGGTGTAGACTCTTGGGGTCTCTGTAGGTCCTTCAGTTGGTCTGCAAGCTGATCATGTGCTTCTAAAAGATTGGCATAAGTTTCCAAGATCTGTTGTATGCTTTCTGAGGGAACAGCTTGAAATTTAGCCGGGTCTATGGGTGCTCCCGGGGTGTTCTCCATGGCAGCCTCGAGGTTCTCTTGGTTTTGTTGTTGAAGCCGTCTGTTCTCTTCTTGAGCTGCCGCCAGATGTCGTCGTAGCAAGGCCATGTTTCGTTGAAACCTTGCATTGCGGCCCATTTGATCTCGCAGCTGTTCCTCCATGGCTTTGCTCTCTTCCATATGCCTCGCTTCGAGTTGCGCATTTGCATGTTCGAGGGCGGATATTTTGCTTTGTGACTCCGTATGACTGGACTCCAAAGCATTGATACGCCCTTGGAGTGTTGCTGAGAGGGTGCAAAGCTCCTTGTTATTTTCTTCCAATAATTTATATTCCTGCTTAAGCTGAGTGGCAGCTTCGAGCATGGTGTCGAGTGCAAGACTAAATGAGGTGGATGCAGGGGTAAGGATGGGAGATGCAGGGGGTTGGGAAGTGGGAATGGGAAAGGTGGATGTTGTGCCTACCGTGTGTGGAAGTGGTGATGTGAGTGTAATAACCTGTGATGGTGTTGTGAGAACATTGGTGGTGGGTGATCCAGCGGATGGTGAGATGTCCATGGGGTCAGACATGAGAGAGTGTGAGTCGTGAAATGTGAACACCGGGATGGTGGGTGGTGTGATAGTGGTGGCCGTGAATGTGGGGGAGTGGATTTGGGGAAGGGACTTTTTATTATGTTTATCAACCTGTTGAAGAATGTTTACAAGTTGGGTCCAGAAGGAGGGTTGGGTGATTAGTGTGGTGCCCGAGGCAGTTACAAGGGACGGGGTAGGTAGAGTTTGGGAGGGAGGATATGGAGGGGTGGAGGGTAAAGGAAGGGAAAGAGTCTGACTAGTGACAGATGGTTGTCCAAAGGCAGGGAGGAAGGAAGGGTGACCTAGTTGGGGTTCAAAAATTTGGGTGACAGAGATGGATGAGGGTGAAGGAAGGAAAGTGGAAATGGGGGTGTGTACAATGGTCTCACTATAGGAGGAGATTGGTTGTGTAGAAAGACACGTGGAGAGAGGTTCTGAGGGTGGGATAGGAGATGATGGGGGGGATGGTGCATGCGTAATTTCCTCCGGTTCATCATTGGGCCTAGGGCTAATCATGTGAACATCTTCTGACGTGGACGTAGCTAACGCGGTAGATACTTCCATCTGAATCATCTTTCCTTGTCGAGGCCGTGTATCAATTCTTCTTTGATCATAAGTAGGGTTCTCTCGATAGACCAAGGTTCTCATTGCTTCACTGATGCCACAGGTGTCCGCCAAAAGATTTAGCGATTCTACAAAATGGGGGTCGATATTCTCCGACTGCAGCATCTGGTTTACTAGGGCCCTATTTGCTTCTTCTGACATTTTATGGCGTCGTTGCACCTGCTTGATTGTTCGGTATAGTCGTTTGAGCTGTGCCGTATATGCAGGGGCTTCGTCTTCACTCTCTTCTGGGTCATCTCTTGGTGCCTTCTCCTAAGCTTGTGTGCTTAGTCTCTGAGGAAGTTGTGCCACTCCTATCTCCTGTACACTGCTTGTCTCGCCTCGTGCATGTTCTCTTTGGGCTGATGTCCCCGGATCGACATTGTCAGGGCAACCTTCACTGTCTGATAGATGGGCCGTCTGCAGGAATGTTTCAAAATCAAAGTTTGGGTCCTCGGTGAAGGTGGCCATAGCTGCAAATTCTGCATCGGTAGGTAGTGGAGGGGCAGAAGGAGTGGGCTGTACCACCTCTCTTGGTTGAGACTCTTGGAGATGGATTGTGAAAGGTGCCACTTGGGCTTCCTCTCTAGTGGAGACTTCGGCGGTGGCTTCTGGAGGGATCAGGACCTGTGAAAGGGATCCACGCATTCTTTTTGCAGGCTGACTCCCTGACTTTCGCCCTTTGAACAGCTCCAGGTGTGCATACTTTAGGGCTCGGGCAACTGGCACGTCATATGCAAGACATCTGTAGATGATTCTTGTCAGCGCACAACAACCATGTAAAGTGGGCTTCCTCACTCCCTGCTTGCCTGCCTCATACACTTGATCTAAGATCCATACCGGCATCTTAATGGGCAAGCTTCCGGTCTCTGCTAAATATAGCCCGTACCATATCTTCTTGTGAGGCTGCGTGAAACGGTCCTGAGCGGGAAATGCGAAGTGCTGGAGGCACATCCGCAGAGGTATGGCAATGTTGGGGGTGAGGGCGCACATTTC
This sequence comes from Ceratopteris richardii, assembly GCA_020310875.1. Lineage (NCBI taxonomy): Eukaryota > Viridiplantae > Streptophyta > Polypodiopsida > Polypodiales > Pteridaceae > Ceratopteris > Ceratopteris richardii. The sequence continues at coordinate 201,454,932 of CM035410.1, read as the reverse complement.
TTTTAGTTTCTTGATTCTATTGCTTTTTATAGACTCTGGTATCAAGGGGTCGCAGTCAGAAGGTACATGCGTGCCATACATCTGAAGGGCTTCCCTGATTAACGTTACATTTAATTCAAACTTCCTCATCTCCTCCAGATTGGATAAGGAGGGCACCCAGAATGTGCCTGAGTGATCTTTATCCCCGGTAGGTTTCATCGTAGCAATCAAGTAGTAGCACCTGAGGAAGTCGGGTTTAGGTAGAGCTGCACTGAAGTAAGCTTGTAGTCCTGCCTTTTGCCAGATATCTTGAAGTGGAGCTGCATTCTGTAAGGTCTCAAATTCTCTTGAAAAGAACTGGAAGGTCCACCAAACCCCTCCACACTCCATCTTGGACTCCCAGATGTGATCTGCGTCTCCCAAATCCCCTGGCATTTCATTGAACCAATGGGAGTGCCCTTTTACTCTTTCGGTTAGTCCATTGGGTGGATCTGGAATAGGAATCCTTCGCACATTCAACAATTCTTTAGGCCGAGCTGTTGGTGGAGCTTCCACTGGCATGGCATCCCAATTGATAGGAGCACCAGATCCTGCCTGAGAGCTTGTGCCTGCCGCTGTTGCCATGAGAGTAGGTTGCTTATCTGTTGGAAGACGAAAGGCACATTAGTGTTGTATAGGAAACAAGATGTAGTGGTGTTCCCTTCACAATACTAACATGACAATCCCGGAGGTCAGTGGTTAGTGGTGAAGTGTTTGTGATGGTGTGAGTGGTGATTAAAGGTCAGTGTCATCCTAGATGCATGCTTTGGTTATGCAATGGGCTCGGAATGCTCCTGTTGTTAGTGTGGGTGGATTTACAGAATTGGGTCAGGGGGTTTAGTACACAGTTTAATTCTCCATGCTTGGATAGAGGGGTCGTAGCTCTTAGGGCTAAAGATAGGTAAAGGTTTCTGAATGGGAGTGTGATGTATTTGGAACCTTTTGGGTACCCAAATCTGCGTGGGTGTGGGTCTATGGGTAAGGTATTTCTTGGCGATCCAAATTTGCCGAATGCTCGGACTTGTAGAAGAAGGTCGAGGGGATGGCAGATACTGCTTCTGTTTCTGCCCTGCCTTTTGCTTGTCGATCTCGGCTTTGTTGGAGTTCTTCGGTGCTTTTTGTCCTTTTGGCACCCAAATTTGTCTGGTGCCGCTTCCTTTGGTTGGCCTAGACTGCTTTCCTTGTTGCGTCTTATGGTACTGCCGTCGGTCTGGGTTCCTTCGTCGTGGTTGACTCTGCTGTGGTTGAGGTTGAGAGGTCGGATGGACGCTCTGCTTTGGAAAAGAAGGGAGCTCCAACACTTGCGTGACCTGCCCATTAGGAAGTGATTCGTTCTTTAACTTTAATCTAGGCCTGTCCGCAACAAGTTTGGAAGGATGAGCACCGCAGGGTGTCGTGCTCATTTGGCTGCTGATGCAACCCACCTGACCGCTGATTGTGTCCATCTGCCCTCGCGGATGGGTAGCTGCCCCTTCTAGTTTGCAGGAAGTCCCAGGGAAGATCTCCTGTCGTCTTTCTGATTGACAACTGTCTATAGCCAAGCCCAAGCGGGTTGGTGTAGACGTCGCGTGATTGAGCTGATCAAAGATCTTCCGGTCTTCCGTCGCATGTGTTTCATAGGGTCTAGGGTCACAACCGTCAGGCGGAATGCCGTTAGGGAAGTCAAGCGGTATCACTCGCTTCTGCTCTAAGGTTCCAATCTGTAAGGAGCCTTGTCTAAGATTTAGGTCCACTGAGTGATCGTATAGCCAATCTTGGCCAAGGATTAGGGGTTCTATCAGGTCGTCATCATGGCACACTAGTAGCTTCGCCGTCATGGTCATATTCTTAATGAGGATTGGAAGGTCCACCTCACCCATGCAAGGGGTTTCCATGCCTCCTAACCCTATGAGGTATGCCTCAATTGGCCGCATTTCTATTCCTGAATCTTTATAGTGGGACCATCTAATCGCACTAGTTGCAGCACCTGAGTCAATTAAAGCCCTGAGTTCTTGGCAAGGGTTGCCGTGTTCTAGCCTAACTGTAATGAATGGTCTCCTGTCCACTATGCTAGGATGAGTGGTTGACTTTACTTGACACATGGCCATGGAATATCTGGGTGATGTTTCCTGATGGTTATAATGTTCTCTCCCTAGTCCTTGTCTTCTTAGCTTCATGCGCTTAATGCGTTCTATGGCCTTTGCCTGTGCTTCTTCTCGAATTCGTTTTTCCTCCTCTTTACGTTGTTTAGCAGTATTGAGTCGACTTAGCATTTCCTCCGTGAGGGGTTCCTGATACAGCTTGACTCTGCACCCGCTAATATAGTTTGGGAGGACATCCCCCTCTAAAGTGGCTAGTTGTACTGCTCCACTCGTGGAGATCCTATTAATGATCATAGGTCCGTAGCCTCTCTTTTCTAGCTTTCTTGCGTGTTGTTTCAATGTGTAGACTAAAACTAGATCCCCTGCTTTCAAGCCCTTATCCTTCACATGGGCATCAAAGTATGCCTTTTGCCGTTTCTTTGGAGCATAGATGCCTGCTGCTGCTCGTAGCCTCGTCTCACCTAAACGCTCTAGATCCAAGATCCTAGAGGACAACTCATGTCCATTCCACTCATGCTCTTGTGCTACTCTTAAAGCTGGGATTAGGAAATCTAGTGGTAGCACTGCATTCTGTCCGAAGACCATATGAAATGGGGTGGCATTGAGTACCGTTTTGTAGGCAACTCGGTATGCCCAAACAGCATGATGAAGTTGCTTGTCCCAATCAGAGCGTTTATTATTTACCAGTTTCGTCAATACGTTACATAGGATCTTATTCGTGCTCTCGGCTTGTCCGTTAGCTTGTGGGTGATAGGGTGCAGACTTCTTATGTATCACCATGAATTCTTGAAGGAGATTTTCAATGACCTCATTCAAGAAGTGCGTACCTCTATCACTAACCAACTCTATTGGTAACCCATATCTAGTGAACACATTTTCGAATAAGAACTTAGCCGTCGTTTGAGCATCATTCTTTGTCGTGGCCTTTACTTCCACCCACTTTGTAAGGTAATCTGTGGCTACAATAATGTATTCTGCATGGGAGTTTCTAGCTGGGGGGTTAATGGGACCTACAAAGTCTATACCCCACTTTGAAAATGCACGTCCTCCCATCATTGGTCTTAATGGCATTTCATCTTTTCTTATCGGATATTGGGCACGTTGGCATGTGTCGCAACTCTTCACATAAGTATGTGCATCCATATGAAGAGTGGGCCACCACAGTCCCGAGAATAGAATGGTCTTAATTACTCTGTCAGGCCCAAAGTGTCCACCTGCAGCACAGCTGTGTGCCGTTTCTAAGACTTTCAAGTAGTCTGATTCATGAACGCACAGTCTTAGGTAACCATCCTTGCCTCTTTTATATAGGTTGTCTCCTACTAAGGCATAGTCTTGAGCCTCTTGCTCCATGCTCCGTTTTCTTGCAAGACTAGCCTTATTGGGTAATGTTCCCGATCTCATGAACTCGACCAATGGAGCACTCCAATCTGGGATTAATGACACGTGATAAAGAGTGGCATGCTCCACTGGGGGTCTCTCCTGGCACCCTGGACAACTCTGGATCCACTCTTGTATTTCTTTGTCCATGCTAGGCCAATACACTCCTAAGCGTTTTAGATTCTGCAATGTTCGTTGTTTAGAGTAGTGATTCCCTAGCAGTCCCTCATGGGCTTGTTGCAACCAACTAGCATGTTCATCATCCTCGACACAACAAGCTAATACGCCCTCGGTATCTTGCTTGTACATACTTCCGGCCAATATTTGATACTTTAACGATTTTACAATTTCCTCTTTGCTTGTTTTAACATTTTTGTTTGCAGGCCCGAAGGTTAGGACTGGTACCAACTTATTTGCCCATTTAGGAACAACTTCTAAATTGAACAGATAAGCATCGGGCAATTCATCAGACACTCCTTGCGGTGGCTCTCCTGAAGTGATGCGAGAAAGATGGTCTGCCCTAAGATGGGTTCTACCTTTCCTGACAACAACTTCAAAGTCGTATTCCATTAGTAAGAGGAACCATCTTAGTAAGCGGCCTGTATTGCAAGGTTTATTGACCAAATATAGTAAAGCTTGATGATCAGTGAAAAACTTGAACTTATTGGCCAATAGATAGTGTCTAAACTTCTTCACAGCATATACCATACCTAGGCCTTCTCTTTCCGTTGTGGTATAATTCCGTTCAGCTGCATTTAATTGCCTACTAGCATATGCTATTGGCAAATCCAGGTTTCCCTCACCTGTGGGTTGTGCTAGTACGCATCCTATTGCATGATTGGAGGCATCTACATGGACATGGAAGGGTTTGCTCCAATCCGGAGTAGTCAATATTGGTGCTGTGCACAGACGTCTCTTCAGCTCGTTGAAGGAAGTCTCGCATTCCTCACTCCACTCAAAATTTGTTAACAACCCATAGAGAGGTTTAGCTATGATGGCATACATGTGGATAAACCTACGGTAATATCCACAATGGCCCATAAAGGCTTGTACCTCTTTCACATTCCTTGGTCTGGCCAATTCTGCTATTGCTCTTACCTTGTCTTCATCTATTGATATTCCATTCTTAGAAACAATGTGACCTAAGATCTTACCTTGTCGTACCATAAACACACACTTCTCTGGATTCAGACACACTCGATAATCTCTACACTTGTTGAAGATTTGCCTGAGCTCAGGGATGTGGTAACTTCTCTCTTGGGAATGAGCGCACAAATCATCCACATATACTTCTAAGCTCTTTCGCAAGAACTCTTTGAAGACATGACACATGAGTCTTTGGAATGTTGCAGGTGCATTGGTGAGCCCAAATGGCATCACACGAAATGCAAAGATTCCCCATTCTGTGGCAAAGGCCGTTTTGTGTTGATCTTCGGGGGCAATGGCTACTTGGTTGTAACCTGAAAATCCATCAAGGAAGCTGTAAACTTCCTTGCCTGCAACACGCTCCAATAGATGTTCGGTGATTGGAAGAGGATAACTATCTCGGATCGTAGCGGCATTGACTTTTTTAAGGTTAATGCACACTCGCAATTTCCCATTCTTCTTGGGCACCACTACAATGGGGGACACCCATTCAGTGTGCTCAATCTCATAGATGAATCCGGCTTCAATCAGCCTGTCAATTTCCTCTTTTATTTTGGCTGCATAATTGTCATTATATGTGTAGGGTTTTTGTTTGGTGGGCTTGGCATCAGCGGTCATAGGAATCGTATGAGAGCAAATCTCTGGATCTACTCCTTTCAAGTCTCTATAGTGCCATGCGAACACATCCCTATATTCCCTTAATAGCGCTACAAGCTCTGCTTCTTCTTCTGCACTTAGGTCGTCTCCTATGTACGTACATCGCTCTTCGTTCCCTTCAATGGTCACTACAATTTTTTTGGTCTTTTCTTTATTGTCATATGCTTCTCCTATAATGGCCTCTCTCTTAGGCATTCGTACCAAAATTTTCCGGTCTTCCACTTCATATTTCTTGAAATTTTCTGGTACTTCAAACAATGATTCTTCCTCTTCTTGTCTCACTGCTTTTCTTTTCTTTTTCTTTTGACCTCCTTCACTTCCTTTCTTTGAGCTTATCGTTTTAATACTCGCAAGGGGTTCTTCTTCCTTTTGGGTTAATACTCCTAGGTCTTCTAAGAAGTGTTCCTCTGAGTCAAAGTATGTATCCATCACAATGGATTCTAGATCATCGTCATTCTCTTCTTCTTCTATGAACTCACTAGGATCACACTCTTCCAACAAGGGCTGACACATGAACACTGAAATATCATAACCCTCCTCATCACAATGGGGTGTCCATTGTTCCTCATTGACTGCAATGTCCATGGTAGCTAAGATTTCTGCCCAACCATGAGGCTCAAATTCCTCATCTGGAAATATCATTGGTGTATAGGCTGGGTCTTTTATTGGTCTATCTCCTGGGGGAGTTCCTTCTTCTCTCGCTTTTAGGCGCTTTTCCTCTTCCTCAGCGACCTTGCACATCCACAAGTGAGTATCTTCATGCAACCAGGATGGTTCAGGTGAACTTCCAGAATGCACGGAGATAGAATCTTCTTTCGCTTTGTGGATAGGATTCCACTGTAGGGGTGGTACATCTCTGAAGGTGTGATCCTTCAGATTGACCTTGGTGGTGACCCCTAAGTGCTGTAAGTACAAGGAGTTGGTTCCCCAATCCTGTACTATTTGCAATTGTCGTAGGAAAGGTCTTCCTAGGATCATCTCGTAAACATTATTCTTCTCAAAGTCACATATAGCAAACGTATGTTCAAACTCTACACCACAAGTGGTTAGAGTTATCCCTTCAAGCAATCCGAGAGGTCTTTCAAAATGACCATCTGCCATTTGAAGTTTCATTCTCGTTGGTCTTAAGGTGGGTTTGCCCCATCGCTTCCACAGGGAGGTGGTCGCAATAGCAACACCGGCACCCGAATCCACAATTGCTTTGGTTGTGTAACCTTGATAGGTGATCGGAAGATAAGTGTTACCTTCTTCACTGTTGGAAGCAGCCAGAGGCACAAACGCCACGGAAGCATGTAAAGACAGAGCAGGGAGCCAGGCGGATCAATTTTTCAAACAAATATAATTCTTATTAATTCTCCAAACATTCAACAGTGATTGTTATCACTAATTGTAACATATGTATCATAGAAAACCCCATTTTGTAATCCATAGCTCCATTTTGTGCAAGCCGAGGAGTCCTCGAGCTTGAGGAGCTTAGGTAGAATGCACGTATCAATTTTCGTTATTATTAGACATCGTTTACCCTTCCAAATAGCCTCTAGGACCTATTTTTTAACTAGGCCGGTCACTAGATGTGAAACCGGTCAAAACTAGTCTAGAAACTATAAAAAGAGCTAGAGAGCTCATTTTTGAGGTTAGCTTGGTTGAGATTAGAGTTCTTGTGAGCTTGTAAGAGTATTCTTGAGTAATAGAGCTAATTTCCCACCTTCCATTGTGTCTTGCTTGTCTCTTCATTGTGTGTGTGTATGTGTGTGTGCATCTTTGTGCTTCTCACCTTCACTCTCACATCATCTCACATTCACGATCTTCATATCACTCCTACCTCTCCCACGGATTGACATTAAGGAGGTGAAGCTTCTTAACGTGGTACTTACCATTGTGCTAGAGCAACACCAAATTTGGCGCCGTTGCCGGGGATCGAGTCTAGGACGAACGTGTGATGGTAAGAGTATAGCAAGAAGAGGCGTTGGAAGGTAAGAATTTCAGTTTTTGTTGTTGTTTTTACTTAGTTTTTAGTGTTTTTCACCTTCCCCATACTCCATCTTCATCATCGCATCATCATCTCCATTTCCAAAAAAATCAGAAAATTCACCATATCCCCCCATTCACCTCATTTCCCCTCATTTGTGCATGCGAGAGAGCGAGAGAGAGTTTTTGCGTTTGCATGTGCTTGCATTTTCTTGAGTTTTCTTGCAGGTACAGGGCTTCAGAGCATCAGGAGAGCTTCCAAAAGGTAAAACATGTACTTTCTGTCAGAAATTTCCGAGTAGGGCGGACCATCGCGATGGTCTGCAACTTTCGGATTTTGAAGTAGGCGACCACACCACGAGGTAGGCGATCCTTGCGCACACACGGCACCATAGTTGCATTTCAAAAATTCGTTGTTTGGTGGACCATCACGATTGGCTCAGACCATCGCGATTGTGTCGCACCATCGCGATAGGCTCACGCCATCGCGACGGCTCGGCCGGACCATCGCGACGGTTCATTTTTTGGACCATCGCGACGGTTCACTTGAGCCATCGCGACGGTCCACTTGGACCATCGCGATTGTTCAGCTGACCCCGGACCATCGCGATTGGCTCACGCCATCGCCACGACAGTGCCACGTGTCACGATAGACCATCGCGACGGTTCAATTTTTGGACCATCGCGACAGCCCAAAATCGGACCATCGCGATTGGCTCACGCCATCGCATCGCGGACCATCGCGACGGTTCATTTTTTCGCGCCATCGCGATCGTCCACCTTTGACCGTTGACCCGCGCCATCGCGATTGTCCACCTGATCACGCCATCGCGACGGTTCATTTTTTGAACCATCGCGACGGTTCGACCTCACGCCATCGCGATCGTTCACTTCGAGCCATCGCGACGGTTCGCTTTTTCGCGCCATCGCGATTGTCCAAACTCCACGCCATCGCGACGGTTCGCTTGGACCATCGCGACGGTCCCAGACCATCGCGATTGTCCACCCCCATCGCAAATTTTGGACTCCAATTTTTGACCAATTTTGAGGGTATTTTTGAGAATTTTTTGGACCATTAGACTCATAGGAGACCCCTTAGTCTATATTTGAAGAAAAACTTGATTGTCAGTTTTTACCCCCCAGGGCCTGAACGCTCATAACTTTTTCATCCGAAGTCCGTTTTTTGAGCTTAATAGCTCGTTAGAAAGCTCGCGACGAGTACTACGTGACCTCAACTGTTTTTTTTATAAAGAATACATCTATTTTTAGATAAACTATTTTGAGGTTCACCTAGTTTGGGACTAGGAAGCCAGGGGGCACACATTGAAAATTTGGGCAAACGAGAAGGGACTTAAAAAGGTGTATATGCTCAAGTGTTTGATCATCTTGTGAATTGGTCTAATATTGGATTTTTCCAGGTCTAGCAAGGGCAATCAAAGGCAAGCAAGTAAGGCAGTGAAGACAGCAGAGCTTGGGAAGCGCGGCTTCTTGGGCAACAGGGCATCAGAGCAACCAGAAAAGCCGACTCGAGGTTGGAAGATTACTCAACCCCCTCAGTCAATTCTTAGCTTAGGCTAAACGGTAGTTGTGGATTTAAGCCGATAGGAACGCCTCAAGTTCAAGATACCTAATTCTTTCAAGTTTAAGACTTAAGGTAAAAGTGTGTGTGACGAAAACCTAAAGAGAAAGAACTTAAGTCTGACGGAACGAGAACTCAAAATTATAACGAAAAGTCGAATTCCTGACGCACAAATTAAGACAAGAATCTAGAGAAAATTAAAAAGAATCAAGCAAGTAATCACGAAGGACCATTGACGATCTAAGTGTATAATTGAGTGAACGAGGAAGAAAATTAATGAACCTTAGATCGGGCAAACACATAGGTAAATCGGACCGAAGAAGCCTTAGATCATCAGAGGCTAGTGTAAGAACTACCGCTCGATCTTGGGCTCAGCAATTGAATAGTAATTACCCCTACGAGAGCTCAGAGACTAGCGAATCAGAAATGGCATTTAGCGCAGACAGACCAGAAGGAGGGTCTCATGTAGCATACCTAGAAAAACCAGAAGGACCCTATAGAACGCAATTAGAGTTTCTCCGAACCAACCGATTAGGTGCTCGCATCTATGAGGATGGTTTGCGAAGGCAGGTGGTGCAACTGCACAACCCTGATCAACCCATTGGATTAGAAAGACCAGTGGTGAAATTTGAGAGAGACGCTTACATAGACAAAGAAGGAACCATGTACGTCCTAAGTACGCAACCAAACGATACAAATGAGTTTGGCACAATTCAATTAGAGACGGAAGCGAAATTTCAAGGAAAAGAACCGTTAGAAGAACCTAGAACACCGAGAGGGAAATCCGTATTAACAAGAGTACTCATCCCAGAGTGGATCCCTCAAGATAACAGGAGCACCGAGTTGTTTGTAAACAAAGAGACAGATGAAGCCTTTTGGAGGTACAGAAAGGAACACCCTGGTGAGATAGGCATCATTACAATTTATGAATTCAAGGACCCAGATACGCCTGGAAAGGTTGTATACCTGGATGAGACTTCAGAAAGAGTCTTTGTGGTGCCTGAGCGCGCTAAAAACACATACACATGGAGAGGTGAATTGATATTCCCTCCATCTAGAACGAACATGAATACAAATCAACAAGGGGCAGGAACATCCTCAGCCCATGGAAATCAAAGAGAAGGAAATCACGAGAGACCGGAAGTAAGCTTCACTCATCCCATAGGGAGAGATAGAACAACCACGAACACTAATAGAACGGATAGACAAAGAGATCATGGAATACCAGGTGGTAGAGATGATTTTCCTCTACCTAGACCACGTGAACACGCAAGAGTATTGAGACCCACACAGTTAGTAAAATCAATGAAGAATTACTTTGATGGGACAGGAGATCCCTATGACCATGTCGCAGAATTCAAGCAAGTACTAAGAGCAGAACAAGTCGAGGACATGTTCACGCAATACAATGCATTTGGACTAACGTTAAAGAATACCGCTTTAACTTGGTTCCAACCATTGCAACAAAGGCAATTTAGAGACATCCATCACTTTTTAGAGTCATTCATCACTGAATTCTCTAAAAGTGGGATTAGACATGACACGTCTTCGTTGATTCATAGCTTTAAACAGACCCCTCAAGAAACAGTTAGACTGGCAGGTCGTAGGTTCAGACAATATGTTGAACGATGTCCAATGCAAGAGCTACCCTCACAAGCCAAACAGGTATCACTGTTCCTAGATGGCTTGTTGAGCGCTAAACTACGCTCCTATGTGTACCTAAAAGAACCCAGAACGCTAGAGGAGTGTGTAAGAATATGTATAGACATCGAGGACAACCTAGGAGATGAATTAGAACTCTCAAAGGTCTATAAGGACTCAGATTGTTCTTCTCTAGCATCCACAAAATTGTCTAATTCGATAGAGGACCTAGCAGAAAAAGTGGCCCAAAAACTAGGAGTTTCTAGTAAACAGGTGCCCAAGCTACCAACGAATGTACGTTGTTACACTTGTGGTGGAAATCATTTGGCAAACGTGTGCCCCAATGCACCTCAACCTCAAGCCAACCCTAGTGGCCAATACTGTACAATTGAGAGGAGATATACAAATCATACGGCTCAGGACTGCCCATACAACAAACAAACCGTGAGACAGAACTACCCGCAAACATACCAGCAGCCAGGTAGGTATCAAGGCCAATACAATGCTCAGCCTTATTACTATAGGCCTCCTCAGAACTACCCATACCAGGCTCAACAGAGACCTCAGCCCGTCCTAGCTCAGCAGCCACCCCCACCAGCGAATGTCATCTCAGTCAAATACGCTGCTGCAGAAGAGAACCTAAGTAGGGCCTTAGTGCCTTCTTCACCCTTGATCACAGAAAGTGACCCGAATTCAAACAGTTTTGACTCTACTCATGTAACTAGTCCACCCGCTTATTACATGGAGTCACCAGAACATGTGGAGACGTATTATTATGATAGTCCACCAATGGAAACTAGTTGGGAGCCAGATTATACTAATGTGATGTACGCAAACCCAAACCCACGGCCCCAACTGAGACAACAGAGACCACCGGGCCCTAGAGGACCATGCTTTAGGTGCCAAGGAGATCACTTCATTAAGGATTGTCCACATCCCCCAATAGCAAGGCAATCACAGTACTATAGCATCCAAGGCTTTTGTGCCGATTGTGGCAAAGAGCACATAATCAAAGATTGTCCTAAGAACCCAGTTAACGCTTCGAATGTGACACCGATCAACGTGATAGGTATTGTAAACAACGCAGATGGATCCAACCCTACGTACGTGCCTATCCAAGCGATAACCAGAGCCCAGGCGCTCTTACAAAACCAACAGCTTAATAAAGAGAAAGTAGCCGGAACTAGTGAAGTTGCAGAATCTAGCAGTAAAAAGACAAAATCTTGGAAAGATTCTAGAGAAAGAATCAAGAGAAAATGGAGTAAGAAGATAAGCGAGTTGGAAGGAAGTTTAAGGGAATCTAGAGCCAAAATACAAGAATTGACTTCACAAGAATTAACCCAAGAAAATCCAGCTCAAAAATCAGGATCAGTTTTAGCGGAACCCATACCAGAAGATCTAGACATGATGTTTCGTGCATATCAGGCTAGATTAAAAGAGGGACCTCAAGTAACGGAAATGAGTAAAAACTACCCTCGAGCTGATCTAGAAATCGAGAGAACTAAACTTTGCATGAAAATGGTAGAATTAGCACAAGCTTTGTTTGAAGCCTCTAGATATCTTAATTGGAATAACATGGCAAAACCGGAACTACACTTTCAAGGACTAATGGAGAGGCTAGAACACTTGATAGAAAGCAAAGAGAAAGAGGATCAGCATAGGAACCCTATTGTCACAGAGACACAGGAAAGGAATGCACCATCCCTGTCTCAAGTTCCCAATACAGAAAGTCAAGACAATTTGTCTTCCATACATAGGTACTCACATGAATTTTTGAGAGAAATACAAGAAGAGAAATGGAGAAAAGAACTAGGAACTCATCCTCCTATTCAAGAAATAGACGACTTGCAGGAACAATTTCCCCAAGACATCCCCTCTATATATGATGATGTAGAGGTGGAACAACTGAGTGAACACACAGGATTTGAATCTAATTCTTTACAAGAATTACCTCAGTTCACAGGACCTTGGGAAGCAAAGTCTATTAGTATGAGAGCACCCACGATAATAGTGAGGAATGAAGAATCAGTGATCCCTAGGAACACGGAAGTGATCAAGAACACTAAAGTATAGTGTAATCTCACTCTGGAGGAATTTTTAAAGGTGAAACCAGAATTGTGGAAGCACGTAGCAAATCAATTCCCTGAGCTAGCTACCACACCCTCTCAAATAGGATCACATAAGAAGGTACCAGAGATACCTGTGGAAAAGATTGGAGACGTAAGCGAAGGAGAGGAAGGTAACACATATCTTCCAATAACCCATCAGGGCTACACCACGAAGGCCATCTTAGATTCAGGAGCCGGAGTAGCAATAGCTACCACCGCTTTATGGAAACGTTGGGGTAAGCCAGCACTCAGACCCACCAGGATGAAGCTACAAATGGCTGATGGACACATAGAAAAACCGTTAGGCTTACTAGAAGGCATATCTCTCACCACTTGTGGTGTAGAATTTGAGCATACCTTTGCCATTTGTGATTTTGCGAAAAATCGTGCTTATGAGATGATATTGGGACGACCATTCATGCGTCAGTTGCAAATTGTACAGGATTGGGGAACTAATTCTTTGTACTTGCAACATTTAGGAGTGACTACCAAAGTCGATCTTAGAGACTATTCACATAGAGATGTACCCCCAATACAATGGAATACCATCCATAAAACACCAGTAGAGACGGAATCCGTGCACTCATTAGAATCAGATCCTTCTTGGTTGCATGAGGATACTCATTTATGGATGTGTAAAGTAGCCAAACAAGAGGAAGAACGATTAGAAACAAGGACCTTAGGTGCAGAACAACATCCACGAACCCTTCAAGATCCAGCATATGCACCTGTAGTATTCCCAGACGAAGAGTTTGAACCCCATGGTTGGGCGGAAATTCTAGCAACCATGGATGTAGCCATCAATGAAGAACAATGGACACCCCACTGTGACGAGGATGGCTATGACATTTCAGTTTTCACGATAGAGCCAATCATGTGCGATGCAATTTTGGAAGAGTGTGAACCAGATGCTGAGGCATTTGAGGATGCAAGCGATTTTGATTTAGAATCAATTATCATGGACCCACCCTTTGCATCAGAGGAAGAATATTTCTACGAAGTAGAGACTCACACTCAGAGACACGAGGAAAGTACGAATGAAGTGAGATTAGCCACGGAAGTGACTACTAAGAGTGAAGGTAAGAAAAGAAAGAAGAAAGAAACCATGTCAGAAAAAGAAGAATCTTTATTTGAAGTACCCGAGAATTTCAAGAAATATGAAATCGAAGATGGAAGAATCATGGTACGAATGCCTAATAGAAAAGCGAATGACGGACAAGTATATGATAACCGAGAGAAAACCAAGAAAATAATAGTTGCCATAGAAGGAGAAGAAGAAAAATGTACCTACATAGGGCATGATTTGACGACTGAAGAAGAAGAAGAGTTAGTTGCCCTATTGCGCGAATATAGAGATGTTTTTGCTTGGAGTTACAAAGATTTGAAAGGAGTAGACCCAGATATATGTTCTCATAGAATCCCTATGACTCCAGATGCAAAACCGACAAAACAGAAACCTTACACGTATAATGAGAACTACGCTGCGAAGATTAAAGAGGAGATAGATCGCTTGATAGAAGCAGGATTCATTTACGAAATTGAGCATACCAAATGGGTATCCCCCATTGTGGTTGTGCCCAAGAAGAATGGAAAATTGCGTGTGTGTATTAACCTTAAAAAAGTTAATGCCGCCACGATTAGAGATAGTTATCCTCTTCCTATCACAGAACACCTATTGGAAAGAGTTGCGGGCAAGGAAGTTTACAGCTTTCTTGATGGATTCTCAGGCTATAATCAAGTAGCCATTGCTCCAGAAGATCAACACAAGACGGCTTTTGCCACTGAATGGGGCATATTTGCATTTCGTGTGATGCCATTTGGCTTAACAAATGCACCCGCCACTTTCCAGCGACTCATGTGTCATGTTTTTAAGGAATTCTTACGCAAGAGCTTGGAAGTTTATGTCGATGACTTATGTGCTCATTCAAATGTAAGACAGACACATATCCCAGAGTTAAGACAAATATTTGACAAATGTCGAGAATATCAGGTTTGTTTGAACCCAGAAAAATGCGTTTTCATGGTCAGACAAGGCAAAATTCTAGGACACATTGTGTCAAAAAATGGAATCTCCACGGATGAGGAAAAAGTGAAGGTAATTGCGGATCTACCCAGACCAACTAATGTGAAAGAAGTACAGGCATTTATGGGCCATTGCGGTTATTATAGGAGATTCATACACATGTATGCAATCATAGCCAAGCCTTTGTACTCTCTTTTAACCAATTTCGAATGGACGGATGAATGTGAAAATTCATTCAATGAACTTAAACGACGCTTGTGCTCAGCACCTATATTGACAACCCCAGATTGGAGTAAGCCATTCCATGTACATGTGGATGCATCCAATTACGCCATAGGATGTGTGTTAGCACAACCCACGAATGAAGGTAATATAGATCTCCCCATAGCTTACGCGAGCAGACAATTGAACGCAGCAGAAAGAAATTACACCACGACGGAACGAGAAGGATTAGGGATGATCTACGCAGTAAAGAAGTTTAGGCACTACTTGTTGGCCAACAAATTCAAGTTCTTTACAGATCATCAAGCCCTATTGTACTTAGTCAACAAACCATGTAACACAGGACGATTGATACGTTGGTTTCTATTACTCATGGAGTATGATTTTGAAGTGGTAGTCAGGAAAGGAAAGACACATCTTAGAGCTGACCACCTCTCAAGATTAACCTCAGGAGAAGCTCCTCAAGGAGTAGCGGATGAATTACCAGATGCATACTTGTTTAACCTTGAGATAGCACCAGAATGGGCTAAGCCTATAGTCCCTATTCTGACATACGGACCCAAGAATCCTAGGATAGAGATCAAAGAAGGAGAGATTACCAAATCTCAGAGATACCAAATAATGGCAGGAAGCATATATAAACAGGATAATCAAAAGATTCTTGCTTGTTGCGTAGATGAATCGGAACATGCGAATTGGTTGCAATTAGCACACATAGGTGCATTAAAGGAACATCATTCAAAACATAGAACACTACAGACTCTGCAAAGACTAGGAGTATATTGGCCTACGATGGAAGCAGATGTCTACAAGTTGTGCAAAGAATGCCAGGTGTGTTGTGAAAGACCACCAGTAGAGCATGCTACACTATATCATGTGTCTCTCACACCAGACTGGAGTGAACCTTTAGTGACTTACTTGAGGACGAACACATTCCCTCAAGGCATGACCTTAGCTCGACAACGCAGTCTAGAGCAGGAAGCTCAAGACTACTCACTTATTGGCGATAATCTATACAAAAGAGGACGAGATGGATATTTGAGACAATGTGTTCATGAGAGCGATTATCTTAGCATACTAGAGACTGCACACGAAGGTGTTGCAGGAGGTCATTTTGGACCAGATAGGGTAATCAAAGCCATCCTCTTTGCAGGATTATGGTGGCCCACTCTTCACATGGATGCTCATACCTATGTCAAGAGATGTGATGTGTGCCAAAGAACTCAGTTTCCTACTCGCAGAGATGAAATGCCATTGAAACCCATGATGGGCGGACGTGCATTTTCTAAGTGGGGTATAGACTTTGTAGGACCCATTAACCCCCCTGCAAAAGGTACACATGCAGAATACATTATTGTTGCCACAGACTATCTAACCAAATGGGTAGAGGCAAAAGCCACAAAAAAGAATGATGCTCACACGACTGCAAAATTCTTATTTGAAAATGTCTTTACAAGATATGGATTGCCTATAGAGTTAGTGAGCGATCGAGGCACTCACTTTCTAAACCAAGTCATTGAATATTTGTTACAGGATTTTATGGTGATTCACAAGAAATCTGCACCATATCATCCTCAGGCCAATGGTCAGGCTGAAAGCACTAACAAGATACTTTGTACCGTACTGACGAAACTCGTGAACAACAAACGTTCAGATTGGGACAAACAGTTACACCACGCTGTTTGGGCATATCGAGTGGCCTACAAGACCGTACTCAATGCAACTCCCTTTCAGATGGTTTTTGGTCAGAATGCTGTGCTTCCTTTGGACTTCTTGATACCGACCCTTAAGGTTGCACAAGAACATCAGTGGACCGGCCATGAATTAGCAGCAAGAATAATGGACTTGGAACGATTAGGAGAAACCAGGCTGAAAGCAGCAGCAGGAATATACGCAGCGAAGAAGCGACAGAAAGCATATTTTGATGCACATGTGAAAGATAAAGGCCTAAAAGAAGGAGATTTAGTTCTAGTGTATACGCTGAAACAGCACGCACGGAAGTTAGAAAAGCGAGGTTATGGACCTATGATCATTAACAAACTTTCGACTAGTGGAGCAGTACAGTTAGCCACCTTAGAAGGAGATATAATGCCTAATTACATTAGTGGCTGTAGAGTCAAGCTATATCAGGAACCTCTGACTGAGGATATGATTAGACGACTCACATTGGCAAAGAAGCGTAAGGAAGAAGAAAATAGAATACGAGCGGAAGCCCAGGCAGAAGCCATAGAACGCATTAAGCGCATGAAGCTAAGAAGACAAGGACTAGGGAGAGAACGTTATAACCATCTGGAAACATCACCCAGATATCCCATGGCCATGTGTCAGGTAAAGTCAACCACTCATCCTAGCATAGTGGACAGAAGACCATTCCTTACAGTTAGGCTAGAGCACGGTAACCATAGCCAAGAACTCAGGGCTTTAATTGACTCAGGTGCTGCGACTAGTGCGATTAGATGGTCCCAATATAAGGACTCAGGAATAGAAATGCGGCCAATTGAGGCATACCTCATAGGCCTAGGAGGCATGGAAACCCCTTGCATGGGTGAGGTGGACCTTCCTATCCTCATTAAGGATATGACGATGACAGCTAAGCTACTAGTGTGCCATGATGACGACCTGATAGAACCCCTAATCCTTGGCCAAGATTGGCTATACGATCACTCAGTGGACCTAAATCTTCGACAAGGCTCCTTACAGATTGGAACCTTAGAACAGAAGCGAGTGATACCGCTTGACTTCCCTAACGGCATTCCGCTTGACGGTTGTGACCCTAGACCCTATGAAATACATGCGACGGAAGATCGGAAGATCTTTAATCCGACCAGTCACGTTACGTCTACACCAACCCACTCGGGCTTGGCTATGGATAATTGTCAATCAGAAGGACGACAGGAGATCTTCCCTGGGACTTCCTGCAAACTAGAAGAGGCAGTTACCCAACCGCAAGGGCAGATGGGCACAATCAGAGGTCAGGTGGGTTGCATCAGCGGCCAAATGAACACGACACCCTGCGGTGCTCATCCTTCCAAACTTGTTGCGGACTGGCCTAGATTAAAGTTAAAGAACGCATCACTTCCTAATGGGCAGGTCACGCAAGTCTTGGATCTCCCTTCTTTTCCAAAGCAGAGCGTCCATCCGACCTCTCACCCTCAACCACAGCAGAGTCAACTACAACGAAGGAACCCAGACCGACGGCAGTATCAGAAGACACAACAAGGAAGGCATTCTAGACCACCCAAAGGAAGCGGCACCAGACAAATATGGGTGCCAAAAGGACAAAAAGCACCGAAGAACTACAACCAAGCAAAGATCGACAAGAAAAAGGCAGTGCAGAAACAGATTCAATATCCACCATCCCCTCGACCTCCTTCTACAGATCCGAGCATTCGACAAATTTGGATCGCCAAGAAATACCTTACCCATAGACCCACACCCACGCAGATTTGGGTACCCAAACCATGTATCATAGCTCAATCCATGAGCCATGTAATATATAATCCTCACAAACCTTTCCATCCCTCGATACTACCACACCCGATACCACCTTTTGCCCCTCAGCAGAAACCCACCACCCATTCAAGAACCTTTAGGAAATGGATACCGAAGCATGTCCAACCGTCTTCCCTAACCCCATGTCTGACAAAACTACCCCCCCGAATAACATGCAAACCTTGTACTAAAATACTAACCATTAAACCTTGTAATAATTCACCCACCATCATCACACATCACTCTCATCTCATCAAGAAATATATGCATGATCTGAAACGTGTAGGAGTCTAGAGACCCGCACTAGTGCTGCAAGAGACATTGCATCCATCACATCACAGCACTTGGCTACACGGGTTACGCATCAGTTATGGAAAAGGATTGCGGTCTCACTTTAATGGGATCATAATTAATTTCCATGCTAATGTGTTAATCTTTTGTAGCAGATCTTTCTCATTAGCGCATCCGTCACCATGCAAACCGACGAAGGAACATCAGGAGCAGGCCCCAGTGTAGCGGCAGTGCCCCTCAACGTATTACGAGCAGAATCCCACCCAACTGCTCCACCACCGGAATTCCAAGGATTTCCAGGGCCCATGCCGATCGACAACCCACCTATGGGCTACACTAAAAAGATACACCGGAACTCTCATTGGTTTCAGGGACTTGCAGGACCCCTTGCGGACGCGGACTTTATATTTGAATCCACTTTGACATTTGATGACCGCACGTGGGGAAAATACCAGTTCTTCTCCAGAGAGTTCGAAGCCCTACAGAGCACCCAGGATTTAACTCACGTTTGGGCCAGAGCAGGCTTCACGGAGTATTTCAGTGATCCTCTGCCCAAACCGGATTTTTACAGGTGCTATTACTTAATCACTACCTTGCAGACCTCCGAGAATAAGGATATCCCAGGAACCTTCATTTTGCCCTCTTTAGTGGATGATCCACCTTACAAAAGGTTTTACCTATCAAAGGATTTAATCAGAGCGGCCATCAAGATTCATGGAACCCACACACCCATAGATAGAGAAAGATTAATTCCAGATCCTATGAAACGTGGGGACGTCACTAAGTGGGAGGAGATCTCGGCTATTACACCTGAGCTGTCAAAGCCACTAAGGATATGCATGCAACACTTTGCATTCCCCGCTCAGGATAGATTCACCATGCCACATAAAAGAATATGGTTTGGTTTGTACTTGGCATGTACGGGACCGCAGACTGTTGATTTGGCAAGGTGGATCATTGATCAAATGTATCTGGCACAACACAGATGGGAACGCAAAAAAGTGCTTAATGGATGTTGTGCACTCACAAGAATTGTGTATATGTGCTTGGCTTATGACTTGCCAATTGAGCGTGCACTAACAAGAGAAGAACTGAAGGCATTCAAAGGAACAACGAAGAAAGCCAGGAAGCCCAGTAGAACACGGGCAGGTAAGCGTATGAGAGGCACCATTCCTTGCCTTCAAGTGCCGGAGTCACCATCACCACAACCTTCTCCAGAGCGATCACCGACAGAAGCCGCTCCTACTGTGCAGCCTATTCGCATAAGGTTGTCCAGACCAGTGGTCACGGAGGGCACGACTAGTACCGCTGCACCTCAGGCAGCAGCCACCACAGAACCCACCACCAACACAGCAGAAGCTCCCACCACTGTTGGTGCGGAAGCATTTTCCTTCCCCATACCACACATGGAGGCAGAACCCATAAACACAACATTTGATTTTGAGATGCCTGATGCATTCTCAAACGAATTCCAGTTTTCAGAAGCACAGATGTTCTCCCAGGAATATGAACGCCCCAGCTACCCTACCACACCGCGAGATCTGCCACAGGGACAAGCTGTGTCGAGCTCGGAAGAAGAAAGAACCGAAACAGACGACGATGAAGGCGACGATGAAGCCAGCCAGGGCTCACATGACGGACAGACAGATGACCAAGGCCAACAAACCGAAGCACACGGCGACACCAGCACATATGAAGATGAGACTTTTGAAGCCGCAGCATACACGCTGGCCATCAAGAAATTATATCGAACGATGGAGAAAGTCTGGGCACGGAAGAAGTTAACTGAAGAGGAGAGCCAGGCATTAATTGAACAGGAACTCATCTCCGGGGGATTCGAAGACGCATACATCAAAGGGTTCAGAGAATTAGTTAAATCGGTCGGCTCCAATGAAGCACTCAGGTACTTACAAAGAAAACAACTACCACAGTTTGACCCTCGCCGAGTACGACTCCTTTCAAAGCCCGGAGAGTATATTCGCGTACCAACAGGAGCTCAATCTTCAGCACAAGCCAGGGAGGCACGCCTCGTCCCAGAAAGTTCATTGACCGCAGAAACCATCCTTGTAGATTCCCCACCACGTACTACCGTTGTACATACCACTACTATCCTCGAAATAACATCCACACCTTCTACTCCTCTCTCACCTCATGTATCACCGACCCATCCTGTATCCCCTGCACAACCACCTGCTCCTTCCATATCCACACCAGTCCATGGCAACATAACCACACCCTTTGCCCTGCCAGTTCATGCCACCATGCCCGCACCCACCCCACCTCGTCTACTTGTCAATCCCTTAATCCCTTCATCCTTCCCACCCTTTCCCCCACTTTTAAGACAACCTTTCACCTTTCTAACCCCACTAACCTTCTCACCAGTTTCACCTCCTCAACCCACCGTAACCCCTGTTTCCCCTTTTCACCAAGCTGCTCCAGCCAGCCCCCATGTAAATTACTCCACATTTGTAAATCCCGTCTTCACACCTACACAACCACCCACTTACACACCGCTTTTCACAGTCACCGCACTTGGCACGACCAACGGCATGGACATATCACCATCCACCTCACCACCACCCACTCCACTCACAGCACCATCCTATTTAGGCACGTCACAATTTTCCACAATCACCACTGCATCCACCTTCCCAACCCAATTTCTATCCCCGCTGCATCTACTTCCACTGCATCCTCAATTAGCACTCCATTACTATTATCACCCACCATAGACACGGCACTGCAACACATGTTCACATGCATGACACAAGTAAGAGATGAGTTCGCATCTCTTGGCAACAACTATCAACAGCTGCAGAGGACTACGAATGAATTACAGTCGCAGCTTAATTCACTATCAATTGAGAATGCCTCACTGAACAGTCGATACCAAGATTTACGAGAGGCCTATCACAAATTAGAACTAGAAAGTGAAGAGAAAACCAAAGAAGCCACGGCGGATTTGGACAATCTACTTCGAGCCCAAACGATTAGAAACGCGACACTGACAAGGAATATGGGCCTGCTCAGAAGACACCTAGCCGCAGCCCAGGAGGAGAACGTGAGACTCCAAGCGCAGAATAGAGAAAACTTGGAAGCGGCTTTAGATCATCCAGAACAACCACTAAGTCCGAGCAGATTCAAGGCAATCCCATCCGAGTCGATGCGGATGTTGTTGGATGACCATGTTCGATTGCTCGAGGACTATGATCGTATGAACGAAGAACATCAAAAGTTAAAGGAAGATCACAAGCTACTACAGCTCAGAGAACCGGCAACACAACAAGCACAAGCAGCAGCAGAATTACCAGCACCTGTGGACCCTGCCCCTGAAATTTTGGAGGAACTCAACGCACTCCGGGCCCAGGTAATAAATCTTGAATCTAGAATTGCAGTCTATGAAGCACCACCAAGGCCAGACTCCCCACCTGAGCTACCAGCTGAGGAAGAAACCGTCACTATCCCGGTGGAGGAGACCTTTGAAGAGGCATATGAGCCGATACCCATCCCAGGCGGACGTGTCACGGCCGAAGGCCAGATGACATATGAATTACCTACCCCCGCGTGGATGAAGACAGTTGAAGAACTCGGAACGACACATTCGGCCAGAGTAGAGGCACAGTTACATGCCATGGCCATGATTGAAGAGAGAATTCTACAGTCACCATTCTTTGCTCATCTGGCCCCGCGACGATACATATCTGGGCATGAGCTCCAATATAAACCGTACTTCATGTTAATGGCCGAATACCAGTTAGCCATAGAGAAAGAAACAGGCATGAAACCAACGCATGCAACTCAATTCGAGCCGGAGGACTTGCCACCAAGTGCGCAGAGAGGTGAAATCCATCAACCAGACTGGCGCAAAGATTTATTGCAAAACTATCCAGAGATGATGAGCACATGGGTGAAAGCGCCGCTGCACTTAAAATTTAACCCATGCTGGGGACCGGTACCACGACGCCACTCTTGGACTGCATTCGCTATTAAGGTACAGAACAATAAGCAGTGCCAAGACTGGCTGAATTATCCCTATTTCAAGCCACCAATCGAGTTACCAACAGTAGGCTACATGATGGCGACAATCCGCCACTGGCTCCCTAGGTTAAAGCATATGAATGATATTGCCGCGCACATGACTGTCAAAATCTTTGACATGATGCAAATGATCTTTAAAGTCTTCCGACGCGTCAAGGCTCCCCATGTAAACACCCCGGGCTTTGAGCATGGCAACTTTGATTTAGTCTATGATATGAGCACAACGCCATCGCTACGGGTGTGTTACGCCTGGCACTGCAGAATCAAATACCTACCGGCATGCTACAAGCAGACATTCGAAGAAATGTTCACCACCGGCTTTTGGGAGTACCATTCAGAGGTATTTATAAGCAGGCCCACACACTTATTGCAATTATTCGCCTGTGAACGAATGGTGTACTCCACACATTATCAGCTCCCACCACCAGACGAGCCGCAACCTATCGACTGGGAGAAACTCGAGGCTGATCTAGCCCGAGGCATTCGTATATCAGAGCACACCCTCGCTCAAGACCTCCTACAGAACTATATCCGGCAGACCTCACAACAAGGTTCTGTCAGGGACGACAGAAGCGAGAGGGAGGGGGGTGTTGGAAGCAGCCAGAGGCACAGACGCCACGGAAGCATGTAAAGACAGAGCAGGGAGCCAGGCGGATCAATTTTTCAAACAAATATAATTCTTATTAATTCTCCAAACATTCAACAGTGATTGTTATCACTAATTGTAACATATGTATCATAGAAAACCCCATTTTGTAATCCATAGCTCCATTTTGTGCAAGCCGAGGAGTCCTCGAGCTTGAGGAGCTTAGGTAGAATGCACGTATCAATTTTCGTTATTTTTAGACATTGTTTACCCTTCCAAATAGCCTCTAGGACCTATTTTTTAACTAGGCCGGTCACTAGATGTGAAACCGGTCAAAACTAGTCTAGAAACTATAAAAAGAGCTAGAGAGCTCATTTTTGAGGTTAGCTTGGTTGAGATTAGAGTTCTTGTGAGCTTGTAAGAGTATTCTTGAGTAATAGAGCTAATTTCCCACCTTCCATTGTGTCTTGCTTGTCTCTTCATTGTGTGTGTGTATGTGTGTGTGCATCTTTGTGCTTCTCACCTTCACTCTCACATCATCTCACATTCACGATCTTCATATCACTCCTACCTCTCCCACGGATTGACATTAAGGAGGTGAAGCTTCTTAACGTGGTACTTACCATTGTGCTAGAGCAACATTCACCTTCGCTCATGTCTCCTATCTTGTCGAGAGGTATCCCTGGTACTTTTTGTTTAGAGCCTACTTTTGGTGTATTGGATTCAAGTTCTGGGACCTGATCCTTCACATGATCCCAGAGCTCCGGTTTTGCCTTGAGGAGTTCCTCTACAGTGAGGTGACATTGAACCTTAGTGTTCTTCACAACATCAGTGTTCCTGGGAATCACTGAGTCTTCATTTCTCACCAATATTGTGGGAGCTCTGATCTGGAGAGATTCAGATTCCCATGGGCCTGTGAAATGAGGCAACTCTTGTAAAGAATTAGATTCAAAATCTAATCTCTCATCCTCTTGTTGCTCTGTTTGATCTCCATAGATAGACGGAATGTCTTGGGGAAATTGATCATGGAGATCATCAATCTCAGGAATAGGAGGGGAATCACCCTTCTCCTTGGCCCATTTCTCTTCTTGTATTTCCCGCAAGAACTCTTGAGAGTACTGTTGAATTGAAGGAGGTATTCCAACATCCGTGGAATTAGGAACATAAGCTCCCTTAGGTGGTGAGCTCCCTCTTTCAACAACTGGTTGAGCCTGTGGAGGTAAAGAAACTTGTGATTTGTTTACCAACTGCTCTAATTTTTCTAGTAAGCCTTGGAAATGCAAATCCGGCTTGACAGAGTTGGTCTGATTGAACTTTTGACTAGTCTCAAGTATAGCTTGAGCTTGTTCTACCATTTTCATGCACATTTTCATCCGTTCAATCTCTAAATCTGCTCTAGGGTAACTCTTGTCTAGGTTTGCAGCTGTTGGCCCTTCTTGAAGTCGAGCCTGGTAGGCCTTGAACATCATGTCCAAGCCTTCAGGAGTGGGGTTAGCTAATACTGATCCTACTCGGGGTGGTGGGTGGGTTACGAGGGGTGTGTTAGAGGGTGGAGAAATGGAGGGTGATGGGGATGGTAGTGGTGGAAGTGTGTGGGAGTGCGGTTGAGATGTGATTTCTATGATTTTTGCCTTGGTTTCTCTCACGCTTTCTTCAAGTTCGTTTATCTTTTTTGCCCATTGCCTCTTCATTCTTTCACGACTATCCTTCCAGGCGTTAGTTCTCTTTTTGGGTATGCTCTCTGTTTCACTCACCTCGGGGCTCTTTTCGGGACCAACACCTTGGTGTTGTTGAAGTGCCTGGGCTCTTGTGATCACCTGCACAGGTGCTGTGGAAGTCACACTCCCTGTGGAGTCTACCACTAACCCAACAACATTGATAGGAGTGATTTTAGGCATGTTATTAGGGTTCTTCGGGCAATCTCGTAGGAGATGCTCTTTCCCGCAGTCTTGACAGAAGCCCTGAACGGTTACTGGTTGAGGCTGTGTAGGTGTAGGCAGTGGACAATCACGTATAAGATGATCTCCCTGACACCTGAAGCATGGTCCTCTAGGAAATGGGGGTCGTACCTGCCTAGGTTGAGGTCTAGAGTTGGGGTTTGTGTACATAACATTAGAATACTCAGGTTCCCCACTATTTTCACTTGGGTCCTCATAATAGTATGACTCGTTATGCTCGGGAGACTGCATGTAGTAAGCATGTGGGCTATCAATATGTGTGGAGTCAAAACTATGGTCACTTGGATCACTGTCTGATAGCAATGGGGTGACTGGAACTATGGCTCTATTCGGATTTTCTTCAGTAGATGCATATTTCACTGGGATCACATTGGTTGGAGCAGGGGGTTGCTGCACTAGGACTGGTTGAGGTCTCTGCTGCCCTTGATAAGGTGGCTGATAAGTTTGCTGTGGTCTGTTGTATTGTGGTGATGGGTACTGATTCTGGTATCTACCATGTTGTGGATATGGCTGAGGATAATTTTGCCTAACAGTTTGTTTGTTATATGGGCAGTCTTGTGCCGTGTGATTGGTGTACCTGCGCTCTATGGTGCAGTACTGGCTACTAGGATTCGCCTGAGGTTGGGCCATAATGGGACATACACTTGCCATATGTTCACCGCCACAATTGTAACACCGCTTAACTGGGGCAAATCTTGGAATTTGCTTGCTAGAGACACCTAGTTTTTGGGCTACCTTCTCTGCAAGTTCCTCGATGGATGTGGATTGACCAGATGTCATGTTACTAGAGCTATCAGAATCCTTATAGATTTTTGATAGTTCTAATTCCTCACCTAGATTGTCCTCAATGTCTATGCACATGCGCACGCACTCTTCTATCGTTCTGGGGTCCTTCAGATACACATATGACCTGA
The DNA here is from genome assembly GCA_020310875.1 of Ceratopteris richardii. Taxonomy (NCBI): domain Eukaryota; kingdom Viridiplantae; phylum Streptophyta; class Polypodiopsida; order Polypodiales; family Pteridaceae; genus Ceratopteris; species Ceratopteris richardii. The sequence continues at coordinate 201,428,833 of CM035410.1, read as the reverse complement.
GCTTAGTGCTCAACAATCCGTCTAGGAACAAGGCCACTTGTTTGGCTGGTGTGGGTAACTCCGGCATCGGGCATCTCTCCAGGTACTGTCTAAATCTTCTTCCAGCTAGTCTGACCGTCTCTTGAGGTGTTTGTTTGAAGCTATGAATTAGTGAGGAGGTGTTATGCCTGATTCCACTCTTGGAAAACTCAACAATAAATGCCTCTAAGAGTTGGTCTATGTTTCGGAAATGCCTCTCATTCAGTGGTTGGAACCACGTAAGGGCAGTGTTCCTAAGGGTTAGACCGAAAGCATTATATTGTGTGAATAGGTCCTCTACCTGTTCAGCTTTCAACACTTGCCGAAATTCTGCCACATGGTCATAAGGGTCTCCCGTGCCATCGAAATAATTCTTCATGGACTTCACCAGTTGAGTTGGTCGCAGGGTCCTAGTGTGTTCTCTCGGCCTTGGCAAAGGAAAATCATCAATGTCCCTGTGATTCCATGGGGTTCTATGTCTCTCAGGTTCCACCCTATTCCTTTCTGTTCCCGTTCTTTCTCTTCCCAGGGAGTTGGCGAAACTTACCTCAGGCTTGTCTCTACTTCTATCTCTCTGAGCCCCATGAGCTTGGGAGGTCCCAGCTCCTTGGTGACCAAAGGACACAATAGACCTTGGTTGGGGAAAAACAAATTCTCCCTTCCATGTGTAGGCATGTCTGCCATGCTGTGACCACGAAGATTCTCTCTGATGCATTGTCTAGGTAGGTTACTTGACCTGGGCTATCAGGGTCTTTAAACTCATAGATTGTGAGGGCACTCACTTCCTGAGATTGAGAAGATTTATATCTCCAAAAAACCTCATCGGTTTCTCGGTTTAAAAGCAGATCTATGCTTTTATTATCCTGTGGAATCCACTCTGGAGTCATGATTCTGGTCAAGACAGATTTACCACGGGGAGTTCTTGGCTCTCTCTCTAAGTTCCCTTGCTCTATATCACCCATGTCGGTCTCCGCAATCACATTTCCAAACTCATCAGTTCTATCAGGGAGAGTGGTGACTACATATATAGTCCCCTCTTTATCTAGGTATGCTCCATTCTCAAACTTGACTACCGGGTGGTCTAGTCCATGGGGTTGATCGGGGTTCTTAATCTGGACCACCGATCTTCTCAGTCCGTCTTCGTAGATGCGAGCACCTAGACGATTCCTCCTGATATATTCCAATTGAGTCTTATAAGGCCCCTCTGGCTTTTCTAGATAAGCCAACCCTGAACTACCTAGTGGTCTCTCCATGTGATAGGACATCTCAGAATCACTTGTTTCTGATCTGGGAGTGTATGGGTAATCACTCAACTGATGGGCCCAAGACCTGGCAGTGTGATTGACACTAGCTTCAGAAGATCTGAGGCTTTGTCTGTCTCGGCCTAAGTGTCTGCCTGATCTAAGGTTCATATGCCTGATTTATTTACCCCCTGGAACCCAAGCACACTCTCGTTGTAGGTTGATTTTGCACCAATCACTTTGTTCTTTTTAGTTGAATATTATGTTTATAGTCTTGTCTGAAATTTCGTCGTCAGGAGTACTTAAGTGAATTTCCGCACTTGATAAGTGATCGATTCCTGTTTACCTTTTGTCCCTTGGGGTTTTCGCACTTAAGACCTATTTACTCCTTGCACTTGGTTGGTTAATACTCTTGGACTTGATTCGTGCCTAACGTTGCCCTAATTAATTACCACACCTAAGTCGTACTTAGCCTAGGCTAGGAATTGACAAAGGAGGGTTGAGAGATCTTCCAACCTCAACTAGCTGGTTGACCAGACTGCTACACAAGCCCAGGAAGCCTTCTCCCAAGCTTGGTACTCACCCTTGCTAGCTTGCTTTGGATTGCCTTGAGCGCACACCAAGTTCCTGCAAAAGCTCACCCGTTAGTATAGCTCTATTGCCACAAGTAATTGAAAGACACACTTCAATAATTTTAGTCCCCCTGGAGTAACTCACTGTACCCCCTGAATCTGAGAACAACTTAGTTCCACCTAAAGGTCAACTTAAAAATGCATGTTCTAAAACTCCGCGTATGATTCTTATAAAAACCAGTCGAGGTCCACGTAGGATTCTCAACGAGCTTTCCAACGAGACCAAAATCTCATCAATCGGAGTTCGTATGGTCAAGTTATGACCATTCAGGCACTATAGGGTCAGAACAGGCTCCCAGGGTTCAGGAGATCCCTCTCTGGTTTCTAGGTCTTTTGCCCACTTCCAAGGTTCTAAAGTTATACCAAGGTGCCTAAAATTAAGCTCAACCACCCTTCAATTCACTCAAAATTAACCCTAACATTTCATGCGTTAAAGGCCGTGTATCGCGATAGGTCGGGTCGAGGTGTCGCGATAGGTGGGAAGTGTCGCGATAGGTCGAGGTGTCGCGATAGGTCGTGAGGTGTCGCGATAGGTCGAGGTGTCGCGATAGGTCGTGAAGTGTCGCGATAGGTCGAGGTGTCGCGATGGCTCGTGAAGTTTCGCGATAGGTCGAGGTGTCGCGATAGGTCGTGAGGTGTCGCGATAGGTCGAGGTGTCGCGATAGCTCGTGAAGTGTCTCGATAGGTCGGGGTGTCACGATAGCTCGTGAAGTGTCGCGATAGGTCGGGGTGTCGCGATAGCTCGTGAAGTGTCGCGATAGGTCGGGGTGTCGCGATAGCTCGTGAAGTGTCGCGATAGGTCGAGGTGTCGCGATAGGTCGTGAGGTGTCGCGATAGGTCGAAGTGTCGCGATAGGTCGTGAGGTGTAGCGATAGGTCGGGGTGTCGCGATAGGTCGAAGTGTCGCGATAGCTCGTGAGGTGTCGCGATAGGTCGAAGTGTCGCGATAGCTCGTGAGGTGTCGCGATAGCTCGTGAGGTGTCGCGATACCTCGAGGTGTCGCGATAGCTCGGGATATGGTGAATTTTTCTGTTCTATCTAGGGATCCTGGGAGCTCTAGGCCTGCGCAGTGTTGTGGTGCACTCAGAATCGTGATTGGGTGAAATTTTCGGAGTGTCGCGATAGCTCGAGCTCAACGCCGCGGGGACTGTGCAGACAATTTCTGTACATGCTGAGCTTGCTGGAGATGATGATGGAGCTGCCACCTGCAAGAAACATGCAAAAAAGCACACAAAGACAAGCACACACACTCACTCTCTCTCAAACTCGCACATAACAAATGAGGGAATGATAAGGAAGAGGGAATATGTAGTGGAGAAGGAGGTGGAGATGAAGATGGAGATGGAGATGAAGAAGGAGGTGGAGATGAAGAAGGAGATGGAGAAAAATCAGAAATTTACCTACTACTTACCATTCCAACGCGTCCTCTCTACGTCTTACCATCACACGCTCGTCCTCAAAGCTCGATCCCCGGCAACGGCGCCAAAATTTGGTGTAGCTCAGTGATGAGTAGCACCTCCTTTAATGTCAATCCGGGGAGACATGAGGATGGTATGAAGACCACGAGCAAGTGGAAGCATAAGTGCGTGAGTGAGAAGCACACAAGCATGCACACACATACACACACACGCGCACACACGGTAAGAACAAAGAGAGTAAGACAATGGAATCTCTTCTATTGCAAGAAAGTTCTCATACAAGCTCAAACTACAACAAGCTACCCAAAAATGAGCTCTCTAGCTCTATTTATAGTTTTTGACTAGCTTTGGCCCTGTCCAGACCTAGTGTCCGGCCTAGTTAAAAATTAGGTTCCAGGGCTTATTTGAGGGCTCAAACGAGATCTAAAAATTATGAAAATTGGCAAGCAACTACTTCTAAGGCTCCTCAAGCTCGAGGACTCCTCGGCTTGTACAAAATGGAGCTACAAAAAGGTGAAAATGGTATTTACAGGGGTTTTTAGTGATGAGAATCACTTTAAAATGATGTAAGGGTTTTGAAAAAATTGAAGGGTTGCCTTAGTGCTAGATCTGCATGTGTGTCCGTACTTGCTTCGTCCCGTATACTGTCAACAATCACCAAGCTTTACTCTACTTAGTAAACAAACCTTGTCACACTGGTAGGATAGTCAGATGGTTTCTTCTACTGATGGAGTTTGAGTTTGAGGTAGTGGTCAGACAAGGAAAAACTCATTTGAGAGCAGACCATTTGTCCGAGATCCAAGCTAAAGAGCCAAGTTCACCTTTAGATGATGAATTGCCAGATACATATTTGTTCAAAGTAGAAAGTATTCCTGAATGGGCCATGAATTTAGTACCTTTGCTAACCATGGGACCCTATAGAACATTTGGAAACAACACACATTTGGTATTACAAAGCAGGAATTTTATGCTTCTAGCTGGGCATTTGTATCATCTCAATCATATGGGTATATTGGAATATTGTACTCCAGAAGATGAGCAACAAGAGTATTTAAGAAGAGCTCATTGTTGGAACCCTTGTACTCATGCTTCCATGATAGTAACCCTAAGTAATCTCAATAGGATGGGAGTACATTGGCCTAATAAGATTCAAGATGTAAAAGAGTATATTGCCAACTGCTGGGAATGCCAATCCTTGCAAAATTCAAAAATTATAACCTTATATTGATTTCAGAAAAATCCAGATTGGAGTGCAAACATAATTGAGGAGTTGAAAAGAAACAAGAAGGGAAAGCCAATAAGAGATAGTGCAGACTCAAAGAATCTACAAATGATTTTTGAAGAGTATCAACTGATAGGAGAACAATTGTACAAGAAAGGGATGGATGGATATTTAAGAATTTGTGTTCCTGAAGATAAATATGTGGAAATGTTAGAAATGGCACATTCTGGAGTGGCAGGAGGAAATTTTTCAAGTGATAGGACTGCTAAAATCATATTATATTCTGGTTTTTGGTGGCCAAATCTATTTCCTGATGCAAGAACATATGTGAAAAGATGTGACATTTGTCAAAGAGTGAGTCAACCAAATAAAAGAGATAATATGCCACTAGTACCATTGATTTCAGCAAGAGCATTTAGTAAATGGGGGTTGGATTTCATTGGACCCATACATCCTCCAGCAAAACAGTCCCATGCTGAATACATACTAGTAGCCACAGATTATCTGACTAAATGGGCAGAGGCCAAGGCTACAAAAAGGAATGATGCTCAGACCACTGCAAGATTTCTCTATGAAAATATCATCACCAGATTTGGATTACCAATTGAATTAGTAAGTGATAGGGGGACTCATTTTTTGAACCAAATCATAGAAAATATAACTGAGTATTTCATGATCAGTCATAGAAAGTCAGCCCCATATCACCCACAAGCCAATGGATTAGCAGAAAGTACTAATAAAGTACTTTGCACTGTGTTGTCAAAATTGGTAAACATGAATAGGAATGATTGGGATTTGCAACTTAATCATGTCTTATGGGCTTATAGAGTGGCATACAAAACTGCACTTGGAACCACACCATTTAATTTGGTATATGGACAAAATGCAGTTCTGCCTTTAGAATTCCTTATTCTAACACTAAAGGTGGGTAGTCAATACTTATGGACTGGACATGAATTATCTGAGAGAGTGGTGGAATTGGAAAAGCTGGGAGCTTCTAGACTTCAAGCAATCATGAGCATATATGCAGATAAGAGAAGGCAAAAAGCTTATCATGATGTTCATATTAAAGAAAAGGACTTACAAGAAGGAGATCTAGTTTTGGCATTCATAGTAAAAGAACATCAGAAGAAAAAAGGACATGGACCTTATATTATCAATCAAATAAGCAAAAGTGGAGCTATCCAATTAGCTAATATAGATGGAGAAATCATGCCAAACTTCATACGTGGATGTAGAGTAAAAAGGTATGATCTTCCATTAACTGTTTCTGAATGGATAAGAATACATCAAGCCCAAAACAAGAAAAAAGAAGAGGAAAAAATTAGAAAGGAGGCTCAACAGGAGGCAAGGGAAAGGATAAGAAAAATCAAGGATCTTAGAGAAGTTCTTTTGTGTGAAACACCTCTAAGAGTGAGAGAGCATTTGCTTGTTATAACAATGAATTTTCATGATGAGAAAATCAAGGTTTTGATAGATTAAAGTGCACAAGTAAATTTGATCAGTTCAGTTTTGTTGGATAAATTTAACCTAAAAAGGACTGAAAGTAACACTTATCAAAACCTTAGAAGGACAGGCAATACAAAGCATGTCTTCACCATCTATTAAAGTTAAGTTCAATGAAGAATATATGAAAATAGATTGTGAAGAATGGCCAGATCATATGATGACTGAGAAATTGATTTTGGGACAACCATGGCTCAGGCAAGGTAAAGTAATTTTGGATTTTGAAAATATGAAGCTTAAATTGACATTAAATGACAAAAGGTTTTTAATGTTTTTATTGAGTGATGTAGAACAAGAAAATCAATAGGATATCTATGACTTAGAATTAGAGGGATTTACTTTTTCACTAGAAGTTACAAAGAAATCACAAATACCATCTCTTCATGACCAAATTTACTTCAATAAAAAACAGGAGGAAATTGAAGAAACAAAAAGTGTTGGAAAGACAAAAGAAAGGTGGCAAGTATGGAATGGTCAGAAGCATCTAGGCATCAAGATAGGAGGAATGTGGAAACAAAGTACATACAAGCAATGCTCATCAAAACAATTTACCAGAACTAAATGGATATGGAAGCCTCTTTCTTTATATTAAAAAACATATATATATAAAAAGAGCTATGAAAAGGGAAGAGAGCACTAGATATCTTGCTACACATGTAATGATCACTTCAATTGAGTTTTTTATCTATGACACAAATAAGGAAGTCAGGAATTCTCTAAGTTTTATTTTCATTTTTTTATTCATTACATCTCAAGACCAATGTGATTTTATTTATGCTTCTTGAGACTCATGTGGGTGGAGTTTTCTTTTTGTGTGATGCTATATTTTCTCTAGAATGGAGAATCCAAAGGAACTACCAATCCATGATTTCAAAGCAGACTCAGTAACTTTGTCTAGAGGACATTGGTTCTTGGACAGTGAAGCTGCAATAGAAGAAGTGGAGCTAGAGTCTGATGAAGAGCAGGAAATTCCAGAAGCAGAGAAGGTAGCCAAGGAACTCAAGGAAACCTTGGGTATCATTGGTCAGCATATTTTTATTGTAGGAGTTGGAGGTCACAAGTACACCATGCTGTGCTAGGAATTTTACAAATTCCAAAAAATTGCAGTCAATTACAAAAGATGGAAAGCAGTGGGATTACACAGACTGTTGGATGAACCCTTATTTTTCATAGACTTTGAAAGAGTGGCACAAGTGATGAATAGTCTGCTGGAAGTTGGAAAGGGCAATGATGTATGTTTCAAGTGTTCAGTCAAGGATAAGGAAAACAAAGAAGTGAATATTACTATAAAATCAGAGCATATCAGGGCAGCCCTTCAGTTCTATTCCATGGGAACTAAGCTGGACAACAGTTTTGTCAAGAAGAATAAATCAACTTATGCAGGATATTCCAAATTCCCTGATTTTAAAGGAAAAGAGAATGAAGAGTATGCTATCAGAATGTTCCTTCAATACTTCTGTTTTCCAAAACTACCTAGATACACCATGCCACACAAACCAGTGACATTGATCATGTTCAATAATAAGGACAAAACCAAACCTTTTGGAGTGATGGATGCAACTCCATATATACATGATCAATTGAAGGAAGCAACCAAACATTGAGAGCAAAGGAAGTTCATGAATGGAGCTCAATTCTTAACAAGAATTGTATATCATGTTCTAGGAATGGAGGATCAATTAAAGTTGGCTCCAGAAGCTCAATACTTTAGAAGTTTGATGACAGGAATCAAAAGTCCTTCTAAGATGATGTCTGTAAGAGAAGTAGAAGCCCAACCAAGCATCAGGGGAGCAGAAAGGAAAAGAAAGGGAGTCTCAGAAGAACTCATTCCTGTAAAGAAAAGAAGATTGGATCCCAGAAAGGTGGAATTGGAACAGGTGGAAGCAACAAAGGAAGAGCATGAAGCTGCTCAAAAAGAAGTTCAGTCTTCAAATGAACCTCATCCACCTCAGACAAGCAAGGAACAATTGTATACTTATTTGACTCAAGGAAACAATAAAAGGGCAGTATATGAAGCCCAATATCAAAAAATGTTGGAAGACTACTCTTGTAAAGCAACCGATTGGATCCAGGAAGAAGTAGAACATAATGAAGAACTACATGACCAGATGATGGCAGCAGAGACTAAAGAGGTTTTTGTTAAAAAGGAAGTGGAGTTGTTAGCTTATTTCAAGGAGTTACAAGGTCCTCTTGAAACCAGAACTACAACAATAGTGAAGAAAAAGGTTCAGAAGAAACCTGTGCAGAAAAGGAAGCTGACCAAGAAGAACAAGGGAAAAGCAGTTGAACAAGCACAGAGGAAGGAGACAAAAAAATTGCTAGTAGAAGAAAAAAAGCAGGAGGAATCCATTGTATTAGAAGAACAAAGAATGGATAAGTCAGGGATAGCTGGTTCTTCACAGTTCTCTTCAGACTCAGATAGTGACATTGAAAACTTCTTGTTGAAAAGTTTGAATTTCTGAGTACCTAGCACACCAAATGTGACAGCACAAGCCTCTGAAAAAAGTAAAACACCAGAAGATTTGGGTGAGAAGCCACAAGGACAACAGGTTCAAGAAGAAGCAGCAAAACAGGTTAGTCCTGGAGAAGAGAAAAGGATACTAAAAGCCAAAGCAGTGATGATGGAAGAAGAGGTTGAAATAAGGAAGGAGTTCAGTAGTGGGTTGGTGGACTCAGGGTTTAAAATAGTATGGACAAAACCTTCACAACAAACCTACTTCAAATTTAATGAGTAAAAGCTAGAAACAGAAAAGGAAGCTCAGATATGCAGCTTAGTACACAAGAAGGAAGAGAAAGATCAAATCAAGGAAACTGAGGAGGTAGTAGAAAAAATGATTTCCAAAGAGGTGAAAGAGGGGAATACAGAAAAAGAAATAAACCAAAGCATAGAAGATATACTTTATGACTTAAATAATAGTGAGGAGTTCACCACTGCAGAAGATCAGGGGAAAGAAGAAGACTTGGATCTCATGGATATAGATGAGCAGGAGGAGGGACAAAAGGAGCAGATAATCAATGATTAGATAAAGATCTCTGAGGAGATTGGTTCAACCGTAACTCAGGATAATAAAGTATAGGAAAAGGAAGGACAGGTCCTTGAAGAGGAACAACAAGGAATGGAGAAAAAAAAGGCAGAAAAAATAGAGATAATTAAAGAAACATCAGATCATGAGAAGAAGGAGGATCAGACATTAGAATATGAGGAAGATGTTGCAGATAAAGAAGAAATGGAAGTAGAAAGGGGCTATGAAGAACAAAAGAACCAGGTCATAGAATATGAGGAAGAAGATGAAGAAGAGAATGATTACAAAGAAGAAAAGCAGATAGAAGTAAAACAAATGGAATTAGAAGCTGGGTTAGAAAGGATACCCAAGGATGTAAGGTCTGCTTGTAAAGTAATCATGAGCAATATAGAGCAGTTCAGACCATCTAGTAGAAACATGATCATATCAGGAATGGTGGCTGAATCAGAGTTTGTGAAAGGAAGTAGAATCATTAATGAGCAAAAGAAAGAAAAGGAGCAATTAGAGGAGCAACTAAGGACTACCCAAGAAAGAAATGAGGAATTGACCAAAAGAATAATCTCATTAGAAGAACTGGAGGTTCAACAACAAAACAAAATTCAATTTCTTGAAGAGAAATGTGCAAAGCAGATAGAGCATAACAACAAAATAGAAATGGAGCTGAAGAAAATGGAAGGAAGATACAGAACACTTCAAAGCTCATACCAGATTATGGTCAAAGCAAATGAAGAAATAAACAGGTTGTTGATGGAAGAAGGCCAATTAAAAGAAGAGAGCAAGATTGAACAGGTGACATAGGATGAGAGGGAAGAATTGAATAAAGAGATTCTAAGACTACAAGCAGAACTGAAGGAAGCTAGGGAATTGGAAAAGCAAGCCAGTGTACATGCTGCCAGTTCAATGAGAGGTTATAATAAACTTCATTTGGATATAGCAAAGGGGAGAAGTGAATGGCAGATGAGTATAGAAAAAGAAAGAAGTGAGTGGAAATCAGAAAGAGAATTATGGACATCTCAGAATCAAAGTTTAATGTTGATGGTGGAGGAGCTACAGAAAAAGCTAGAAAACCCACAAAGCCACGTTGAAGAATAGGTAGAGACTACACAAGCAGAAGAATATGAAGGGGGAGATGATAACAGAATTCAACATGGTGATGAACAAGAAAACAAAGCAGCAGTTGAGTACTTAGATGAGTTTGTTCAGAAGCTCTTAACAGATAGAGAATCTAGAATGGAGTTTATCAGAAAAATGCATAATGAATATGAAGAACAAATTGTGAATTTTGCTCTCAACAAATGAATAAATCCAGACCAACACCATTGGGCAGCAGATGGTCTAGGTATACCTTTTTGCATGATTATTGAAAGCATTAAAAATTACCAGCTTGCAAGGGTAGGATTGTCATCAAACAAGTATTTGGAATATGAAGAGGATATCAATGTAACAAAGGAGTTATTTGAAAAAGCCAATCCTAAATGGAGGAACAGGTGGTTGGATGCCAACAAAGAATGCAGGAAAATATGGAAAGAGGCACCAATTCAGCTAAAGATCAATCCAGCTTATTGTCCAATAGCAAGGAGAAGGGATTGGATAGTATTGTGGGAAAGGAGAAATGCAGGACAAATCCCAGCAAAATGGCTGAACTTTCCGAAGATAGCAGGACCTAAAGCAGGAACGTGGCCAACAAAGAAATATATGGTTAACACAGTAGAGTCTGTCATATCTACATATAAAGATGTTAATGATCCAGCTTGCATTCTATTGATCAAAGTGATAAGACTCATATTGGCATGTATAGAAACTTTTACAGATGCGGATGTCAAAACCCTCAATTATATTGGTTTCAATTCACCAACGGATGCATTACTTTTTGATCTAAGTGAAACCCCCAATAGAATCTGCTTAATGGCCTATTATAGTAGGACAATATTTTTGGGTAGTCACTATCTTCAGATTTTTGAGGATGCTTTTGATTATGGATTTTTTGAAAGAGAATCAGAAATCTTTGGAAATTTATCAATAGTTACAAAATCCAGACTCACATCCTATGAAGCAGCATATACAGAATACCTAAAGAAAGATGTGATAGATAAACCAGAAGCAGTTGTACAGTGGAGAAAAGCACTATTTGAGATGGTGAATAATTTGAATATCATAGAGAGAAAAAGTCATGATCTACTGTCATAGGTATATCAAAGAAAGAAGAAGTGAAGGAAGCACTCATTATATATCAGCGATAATTTCTTTTGTCAGGAGCCAAAAAGTCTAGGAGGGGAAGAATGTTAGAAGAAGCATTTTTTGAAGAGAAATATTTGTAAAATTTCAAAAAATTGTAGAAATATTTATGCAAATGATGTAAAAATGAGGAAGAGTCTTCCTCATGTAAATTAGAATCATATTTATTTTTTCTAGAATTTTTGGAAGCTCTTTGATAGCATATTTTTAGATTAGAAGGGAAAAGGACCAAAATTCAAGTGTGACAAGGGACACTTGAAAATGTATAAAAGATAATTTCCTCTGTTTTTGAGAGGGTTGGTTGTATTATTTCTGCTATCCAAGTAATGTGAAGAGCTCTCTTGCAAGAAATCGTGTTTTCTACTTCCAAGTGATTTTCTTTGATTGGTTGAGTCTATTCTATGTGTGATCCATGGAATTTGTGAGCTTCAGTTGTGTATTTCTGAGTAATGTGTATGACGAGAGGTGATTCTTGATGTATTGAGTGACAAAGTGCTGAAGAATAGAGCTCGAGATGGAAATCATTAGATTTCACATAATCGTGATTATCTCGTCTGTGTGATACAGGTATCATTTTTGAGATTTGACTTCATAATTGTGTTCTGCTGAGAAAATGGCATGCTTTAGGCACCAAGATCATTGAAAATGGTGTAGTGTAGCTCAAGATAATCAAAACCATAGAAATTTCTCTTCATATTCATCATTTCTCAGAAAAACAGTCATTTATCTCTTATTCTTGGATTCCATTAACCAGAAGGGGCTGTGTTCTTTGTATACTTCCCGGATTGACAATTTAAAGATGTGTAGTTGATCCTTTATGCTAAAATGATTGGAGAGGACAAATCCAAAGGGTAACAACAAACAAGTCTCTTCTTCATCTTCTTCTACTTCCACTACTTCAGGTTGGGTAGGAGCTAAAGTCCCTGTGGTAGGTCATGGTCCTTGGGTCTGAGCTTCCTCTGTCTCAAGATTGGCCTCATTAATCATTCGGGCAATTTCTTCATCTGTCAAATCCTCCAAGGTGTAACCTTGTGGAAACTCCAAGTCAAAGGGGATAGGAGGGAAAACTAGATTGGGCCCCTCCGCACTTAACCTGGGAAGACGAATAGTAAACGGATGGACACGTCTTGTTTGTGGAGGCGTCACCTCTGGTGTGAGGGTGGCACCCCTTGTCGGTGCACACGGTAGTTGGACTGTTCCTCTCATTTTCTTAGATGGGGGCCCTGTTGTTGATGGCCTTCTCTGGAATTCCTGAGCTCTGGACCACACCAGTGCCCTTTGAATAGGCACATCATACGCTAAGCATCTGTAAATGATCCTTGTTAGTGCGCAGTAGCCATGAAGCACATTCTTATGTTTCTTATTCCACCATTGATGTGCCAAGTGGATTTGGTCGATGATCCAATGGGGTATATTGATTGTGAGGTTCTCTATTTCTGCGAGGTACAAGCTAAACCAGATTCTTTTTGGTGGCATAATGAAGCATTTTTGAGCAGGAAAGGCGAAGTGCTACATAATCCTTTAGTTTGTTGAGATCTTTATGTTTCATCCTCCCAGGAATCAAAGTTTCTTTTTTTGTAGGAATGTGCATTCCCTTCATGTCCAGTGCCTCCCTTACTAAGTTGAGGGTAAGCTTGAACCTCTTGAGCTCATGACCTGCTGTGAGGGAGGGAAGTACAAAGGTGCTATCTCCTCCTTTGGCTCTGCTGGGGGTTATCGTACTGATTAGATAGGAGCAGCGTAAAAAATCAAGTTTTGGTAACAATGCTCGAAAGTAGCTATCCAAGCCACCCTTGGTCCACACTGATCTCATTACTTCCGCGTTCTGATATTTTTAGAACTCCCAGGTAAAGAAGTGGTATCTTCCCCACTTGCCATTGAATTCAAGTTCTACCTCCCAGAAGTATGTACCTTCTCCGAGGGGACGGGCAACATCGTTGAACCAATGTGCATGCTTACCAACTTGTGAGGTATGCCCCTGCGGGGGGTCTTGAAATGGGATCACGTGGACTGCCCGGAGTTCTTGGGGTCTCTTAGTCAATCGGGCCTCAAGGGGAAGATTTTCAATGTCCACTATCTAGGCGCTTGACCCTGCTTGGGAGCTAGTTTCTGCTGCTTTTGCCATGTTACTTTGTGTTTGCTGGTTTTGTGAGAATATAGAAGCATGTGTTAACATTGTAGTGGACAAGATAGAACAATTTTTGTCCCCGTTACAACATGAACATGAGGTTAGTGATAGGTTAGTAGGTCAGTGAGTGCTCGGTGATTGTGTGTGTAGTTAGTGAATGAAGAGTCCTATGGGCTAGATGGAAGGATGCAGTGTGAGGATTATGCAGTTAGTATGTGGAGATGAATTTACAAATGGGGGTCGGGGGTTTATTACAAGCTTTGAGCTACCAAACATAGTGAATGACTTTTGGTTTTGGTTTTGTGGAGAATCTGCAGGGCTTTATGAGAGTGTCTGCTTGGAAATGAGGCCTTTTAGGGACCCATTTACCAGGGATTCTGCTGGTGCTCATTGGCGAATATGTGTTCATGCATGTCGGATAAGAGTGGGTATCAGCTATTCGAGTGAGTGAACTTTGTTGTATGTGGTGTGATCTGTGTGTGGCTATTTGAGCCTGCAAGGAAGCCATAGGCACCCAAATTTGTCTTGATTGTGGGTCGGCCTTCATTGACTTCTTGGGTACCCAGATAGATTTTACTTTCATAGAAGAATTTTTGAAAAAATTCTTATTAGTGTCCTGTTCCTGATCATTAGTATGAAGTTGAACCAGTGGTTGTGACTGGACCACAACAGGATGCTCGCCTTTCCGTACCCACACTTGTCTCAGTGGTTGAGACACCTTGCTTCGTACTTTCTTTTGGCCCCTAGCATAGGTCATCTGCTTCTTTTGCATTTGATTTGCCTTTGGTTGCTGCATCCCTATGGCCTTTGGAAAAGAAGGGAGTTCCATCGTATCCTCGACTGCTTTGTTGAGACTATCATCCCTCTGCATCACATAGTTTTGGACAAGAATAGCATCGTCATCTTCATGTGTACTCCTGGAAGGACCAGGAGTGTGTGCCTTTCCTAGTTCCTTGAGTGCTTCATTTTCTAGCTCAATTGTAATGCGGTTCTGATTTACCTAGACCTGAAGAAGTCCACTTCTTAGGTTTAGGTTGACTGCGTGATCATAGATCCAATCTTGACCCAAGACAAGAGGCTCAGTGAGGTCCTCATCTTGACACACTAGTACCTTAACTGTCATAAGAACATCTTGAATGTAGAGGGGAAGTTCCACCTCGCCCATGCACGGGGTTTCCACACCTCCCAACCCTATAAGATATGATTCTATAGGATTGACACTTAATTTCAACTCTTGACAGTAAGAAAGTCTCACCGCACTAGTGGCTGCAGCTGAGTCAATCAAGGTCCGTACAGTCCTTGCACTCTTTCCTTGTCCTATCTCTAAGGTTACAAAAGGATGTCGATCAATTATTCTACAAGAGCTAATACCTGAGACCTCACACATAGCCATATCATATCCTTGTGCTGCATAGGCCTCTGTCCTAAGATGATCTCTGCCCTGTCTTCTCAATTCCATTCTTCGGATGCGTTCCAATGCTTCTGCTTGTGCCTCTTCTCGAATTCACTTCTCTTCTTCCTTACATTTCTTGGCAGTGTTGAGTCGACTGAGCATTTCCTCAGTGAGGGGTTCTTGATATAGTTTGACCCTACATCCGCTAATGTGACTAGGAAGAACATCACCCTCTAGAGTAGCTAATTGAACTACTCCACTCATTGAGATTCTATTGATAATCATTGGTCCATAGCCTCTCTTCTCTAATTTTCAAGCATGTTGCTTCAAGGTGTAGAATAGGACTAGGTCTCCTGCTTTCAAGCCCTTATCCCTCACATGTGCATCGAAATATGCTTTTTTTCTTTTCTTGGCTGCATAAATTCTTGCTGCAGCTCTTAATCTTGTTTCACTTAATCGTTCTAGGGCAAAGATTCTAGAGGAGAGCTCATGCCCTGTCCACTCATGCTCTTGTGCTACTTTTAGTGTAGGTATCAAAAAGTCCAATGGTAGCACTGCATTTTGGCCAAATACCATCTGAAAGGGTGTGGTTTGGAGTACTGTTTTATAGGCAACTCTGTATTTATAGGCAACTCTGTATGCCCAAACAACATGGTGTAGCTGTTTGTCCCAATCAGAGCGTTTATTGTTCACTAATTTGGTGAGCACGTTACATAGAATCTTATTTGTGCTTTCGGCTTGCCCATTTGCTTGTGGATGATAGGGGGCAGACTTCTTGTCTACTACCAAGAATTCTTGGAGAAGATTTTCAATGACTTCATTCAAGAAGTGAGTGCCTCTATCACTTACTAGCTCTATAGGTAGCCCGTATTTTGTGAACACATTCTCAAATAAGAACTTGGTTGTCGTTTGAGCATCGTTCTTCGTGGTCGCTTTTACTTCTACCCATTTGGTTAGATAGTCTATGGCCACAATGATGTATTCAACATGTGAACCCTTAGCTGGGGGGTTAATAGGACCGACAAAGTCTATTCCCCACTGAGAGAATGCACGTCCACCCATCATAGGTTTCAGTGGCATCTCATCTTTGTGCACAGGATACTGATTTTGCTGACAAACATCACACCTCTTCACGTAGGTATGTGCATGCGTGTGAAGGGTTGGCCACAACAAGCCTGTGAATAGTATTGCCTTGATCACCCGATCTGGTCCAAAATGTCCTCTTGCTACACCTTGGTGAGCAGTTTCCAAGATCTTAAGATATTCACTCTCATGGACATAGAATCTGAGGTAACCATCTTTACCACGCTTGTATAGATTATCCCCAATGAGTGCATAGTCTAATGCTTCTTGTTCTAAGCTTCTTTGCCTAGCCAGGGTCATGTCTTGAGGGAATGTTTTTGTCCTCAAGAAGGCTACTAATGGTTCACTCCAATATGGTATTAGAGACACTTGGTACAATGTAGCATGCTCCACAGGTGGTTTAATACTACAGAATGGGCATTCTTTACACAACTTGTGTACATCTGCTTCCATAGTGGGCCAATGCACTCCAAGTCTCCTTAGTGTCTATAGGGTTCTGTGCCTTGAGTAGTGTTGCTCTAATGCACCTACATGTGCTAATTGCAACCATTTAGCGTACTCATCCTCCTCCACACAACAAGCTAATATCCCTTGATCTCTATGTTTGTACATACTTCCTGCCATGATATGGTACTTTTGGGCTTTTACTACCTCACTATCTTGAGTGTTTATTACGGGGTGATTAGGTCCGTATGTCAGTACTGGCACTAATGACTTAGCCCACTGAGGTACCACTTCCAAATTAAACAAGTAAGCATCAGGAAGATCATCTGATACTCCTTGTGGGGCCTCTCCGGATGTGAGCCTCGAGAGATGGTCTGCTCTCAAATGAGTCTTTCCTTTCCTCACCACAACCTCAAAGTCATATTCCATCAGTAAGAGAAACCATCTTACTAATCTACCTGTATTGCATGACTTGTTTACCAAATACAATAGTGCTTGATGATCAGTAAAAAAAATTGAACTTATTTGCAAGCGAATAGTGTCTAATCTTTTTAACCGCATATACCATGCCTAATCCCTCTCATTCAGTGGTGGTATAATTTCGTTCAGCTACATTCAATTGTCTACTAGCATAGGCAATTGGAAGGTCCATATTACCTTCACCAGTAGGTTGTGCGAGTACACATCCAATAGCATAATTGGATGCATCCACATGAACATGAAAGGGCTTATTCCAATCTGGTGTAGTCAAGATTGGTGCTGAGCATAATCTTCTTTTGAGCTCGTTGAAAGAGTTTTCACATTCATCAGTCCACTCAAGTTTGGTCAAAAGGTCGTACACAGGCTTTGCAATGATGGCATACATGTGAATGAATCGGCAATAGTAGCCACAATGCCCCACAAAAGCCTGTACTTCCTTGACATTCCTTGGCCTAGGTAGTTCTGAAATGGCTCTCACTTTCTCCTCATCTGTGGATATGCCATTCTTTGACATTATGTGTCCTAGAATCTTGCCTTGCTTGACCATGAAAACACACTTTTCTGGTTTCAGGCAAACTTGATATTCTCTACATTTGTCAAAGATTTTCCTGAGTTCAGGTATATGTGTCTGTCTAATGTTGGAATGAGCGCAGAGATCGTCAACACAGACTTCTAAATTCTTTCTCAGGAATTCCTTAAACACATGGCACATCAGCCTCTGAAAAGTGGCTGGTGCATTGGTGAGACCAAATGGCATTACCCTAAAGGCAAATATGCCCCACTCTGTGGCAAAAGCCGTCTTATGCTGATCTTCTGGAGCAATGACTACCTGGTTGTAACCAGAGAATCCATCAAGGAAGTTGTATACCTCCTTGCCTACTACCCTTTCTAATAGATGCTCACTGATAGGATGCAGATAGTTATCTCGAATGGTGGCTGCATTAACTTTCTTCAAATTAATGCACACACGTAACTTTCCATTCTTTTTGGGCACCACTACAATGGGAGATACCCACTCAGTGTGCTCAATTTCATAGATGAATCCAGCTTCAACCAAGCGATCTATCTCTTCTTTGATCTTGGCTGCATAGTTATCATTATATGTGTATGGCTTTTGCTTAGAGGGTTTGGCATCTGAGGTCATGGGAATAGTGTGTGAGCATATGTCAGGGTCTGCACCTTTCAAGTCCTTGTAACTCCAAGCGAATACATCTCTGTATTCTCTTAGCAAGGCTATTAGCTCATGCTCTTCTTCCTCCGTTAGGTCATGGCCTATGTATGTGCATCTTTCTTCTCCTTCTTCTATGGCTACAACTACTTTCTTGGTGGTTTCTTTGTTATCATAGGCCTCTGCTGATTGTGCCTCACGTTTAGGCATTCTTACCATGACTCTCCTATTGTCTATCTCATACTTCTTAAAGTTTTTAGGGACCTCAAACAAAGATTCTTCCTCCTCGGATGTGACTTCTCTATTCTTCCTCTTCTTGCCTTCACTCTTGAGGGTCACTTGCGTTGTTAATCTTACATCATTTGTGAGCTCTTCATGTCTCTGAGGGTGAACTTCTACTTCATAAAAGCATTCTTCATCTGATGCAAAAGGTGGGTCCATAATGATTGACTCTAAATCGGAGTCACTTGCCTCCTCGAATGCATCAGTGTTAGGTTCACATTCTTCCAGAACCGAATCTCCCATGATTGGCTCTATGGAGAAGACTGAAATGTCATAGCCATCCTTGTCACAGTGGGGTGTCCATTGTTCTTCATTGATGGCTACATCCATTGTTGCTAAAATTTCTGCCCAGCCGTGAGGTTCAAATTCTTCATCAAGGAATACTACAGGTGCATAGGCTGGGTCTTGAACTGATCTATGGGCTTCCTTCGCACCTATCTCTCTGGCTTTTTCTCTCTTCTCTTCTTCTACTACTACTTTGCACATCCACAAGTGAGCGTCTTCATGCATCCATGAGGATCCTGAGCCTATGGAATGCACTGGCTCAATATCAACTTTAGCTCTATGGATGGGATTCCATTGAATAGGGGGTACGTCTCTATGAGAGTAGTCTTTGAGATTGACTTTGGTTGTGACACCTAAGTGTTGCAAGTACAAGGAATTGATTCCCCAATCCTGTACCACTTGCAACTGCCACATAAATGGTCTTCCCAAAATCATCTCATAGGCATGATTCTTGCTAAAGTCACATATAGCAAACGTATGCTCGAACTCAACACCACATGTAGTGAGAGTTATTTCTTCTAGCAATCCTAAGCATCTCTCAATGTGACCATAGGCCATTTGCAATTTCATTCTTGGTGGCCTGAGTGCGGGCTTGCCCCAATGCTTCCATAGGGAAGTTGTAGCAATTGCAACTCCTGCACCCGAGTCTAAAATTGCTTCGGTAGTGTACCCCTGATGGGTAATGGGAAGATAAGTGTTCCCTTCTTCTCCTTCACTCATGTCCCCTATCTTGTCTAGAGGTATTTTTGGCACTGTTCTATGAGATCCTACCTAGGAACAAGGTTTTGCTACTTCTGGCACTTGATTGGCTACATGTTTCCACAGTTCTGGCCTAACCTTGAGTAACTCTTCTAAAGTGAGATTGCACTACACTTTAGTGTTCTTTACAACCTCTGTGTTCCTAGGTATGACAGAGTCTTTGTTTCTTACCATGACCATGTGTGCTCTCATGCAAGTAGACTTTGCTTCCCATAGGCCTGTGAAATGGGGCAATTCCTGTAAGGAATTAGACTCAAAGTCTAATTTCTCCTCAGATTGGGCACTCTCCTGCTCTTCATAAATGGAAGGAATGTCTTGTGGGAATTGATCAAGCATGTCATCCACAAGTTCAATGGGAGGAGGCACTTCACTCTCTTTAGCCCATTTCTCTTCCTGAATTTCTCGTAGGAATTCTGGTGTGTATCGATTCATAGAAGAAGATGTGTCTGGTTCTGTGGAGTTAGGCGCATAAGCTTCCTGTGGAGGAATGCTTATTCTTTCACTTGCCTTGTCCTTATTTTGAGAGGCGGGATCCTTTTCTGACTGTGCAATTAGCCTCTCCAATCTTTTTAGCAGTCCATCAAAGTGCAACTGCGTCTTAGCTGAACTAGAGAAGTTAAAGAGACGACTGACTTCAAACATGGTTTGAGCCAATTCCACCATCTTAGCACAAGTTTCAGTTCGTTCAAGCTCTAGTTCTGCTCTAGGGTAACATTTTTCATGATCCGTTACGTTTGGCCCTTCTTGGATTCTGGCCTGATATGCCTTGAGCATCATGTTTAGGTCCTCGGGAGTGGGATCTGCTAGGATTGATCCTCCTCTAGGGGTGGTGGGATTGTGTGAGGTGGGTTGGAAGGTGGTGGATTGGATGGAGACGGGAATGGTGGTGGATTGGATGGAGACGGGAATGGTGGTGGTGGGGTAGTGTCAGAGTGAGGTTGAGAGGTGAGTTCAATTATCTTGGCTCTCGTTTCTCTTAGACTTTCCTCGAGTTCACTCATCTTCTTTGCCCATTGTCTTTTAATTCTCTCACGGCTATCTTTCCAAGCTCTCGTCCGTTTCTTGGTTATGCTCTCAGTTTCACTAACTTCGGCACTCTTTTCTTGGCCTAAACCTTGGTTCTACTGCAAAGCCTGAGCTCTGGTGACCACTTGCACAAGTGCAGTGGAAGTTACACTTCCTATGGAGTCTACTACTAACCCAATAACGTTGATAGGGGTGATTTTTGGCATATTATTGGGGTTCTTTGGGCAATCTCGTAAGAGATTCTCCTTTCCGCAATCTTGACAAAAGCCTTGAATTGTCATCGATTGGGGTTGTGTAGGTGCAAGCATAGGGCAATCACGAATGAGGTGATCTCCCTGACATCAATAGCATGGTCCTCTAAGAAATGGGGGTCTTACTTGCCTAGGTTGAGGTCTAGATTTGGGGTTTGCGTACATGACGTTTGCGTAATCTGGCTCCCAACTAGGTTCACTCGGTTCTTCACTATACTAGGACTCACCATGTTCAGGAGACTGCATGTAGTAAGCCTAGGGCTATCAATATGTGTAGAATCAAAGCTATGGTCACTGGGGTCACTTTTGGAAAGTAATGGAGTTACTACGACTATAGCTCTATTCAAATCTTCTTCAGCAGCTGCATACTTTATAGGAATCACATTGGCTGGAGCAGGGGGTTGTTGTGCTAGGACTGGTTGAGGTCTCGTAGTGGCTGATAGGGTGGCTGATAGGGTGGCTGATAGGGTTGCTAGGGCCTATCGTATTGTTGTGGTGGATACCGGTTCTGGTACCTGCCCTGTTGTGGATATGGTTGAGGGTAATTTTGTCTCACAGTTTGTTTGTTATAGGGGCAGTCTTGTGCAGTATGGTTGGTGTATCTTCTCTCTATCGTGCAGTACTGGCTACTAGGATTCACCTGGGGTTGAGCCATAATGGGACATACATTTGCCAAATGGTCACCTCCACAAGTATAGCATCTTTTCATTGGGGCAAACCTTGGTATTTGTTTGCTCGATACTCCTAATTTCTGAGCTATTTTCTCGACGAGTTCCTCAATAGATGTGGAGGCTGTACAACTATCTGAATCGTTGTAGATTTTTGAAAGCTCCGACTCCTCCCCTAGGTTATCCTCGATGTCTATGCACATGTGTACATGCTCTTCTATGGTCCTAGGGTCTTTTAAGTACACATATGATCTCAATTTGGTACTTAGCAATCCATCTAGGAATAAAGCCACTTGTTTGGCTAGTGTGGGTAACTCAGGAATAGGGCATCTCTCTAAGTATTGCCTAAACCTTCTTCCTGCAAGTCTCACGGTCTCTTGAGGTGTCTGCTTGAAGCTATGAATCAGTGAGGAAGTATTATGCCTTATGCCACTCTTAGAGAATTCAGTAATGAATGCCTCTAGAAGTTGGTCTATGTTCTTGAAGTGTCTCTCATTTAGTGGTTGAAACCACGTAAGGGCTGTGTTTGTAAGGGTTAGACCAAAGGCATTGTATTGCGTGAATAGGTCCTCAACTTGTTCAGCTCTCAAGACTTGCCTAAACTCAGCCACATGATCGTAGGGGTCTCCACTGCCATCGAAGTAGTTCTTCATGGACTTAACCAGCTGAGTTGGCCTCAAGGTTCTGGTGTGTTCCCTAAGCCTTGGCAAAGGAAAATCATCAGCATTTCTTAGGTTCCTCGAGGCTCTAGGTCTCTGGGTTTCTTCTCTATCCGTCTCTGTTCTCATCCTTTCTCTTCCCAATGGGTTAGCAAAACTTACCTCAGGTCTTTCTCTATTCCTGTCTCTTTGAGCTCCATGAGCTTGGGATGTTCCAGCTCCTGGGTGGCCATAAGAGACATTAGATCTTGGCTGGGGGAAAATAAATTCACCCTTCCAAGTGTAGGCATGCCTACCATGCTCTGTGACCACAAAGATCCTCTCCGAACTATTGTCTAAATAGGTCACTTTGCTTGGGCTATCAGGATCTTTGAACTCATAGATCGTGATCGTTCCTATCTCATTAGGCTGATCAGGCTTATACCTCCAAAAGGCTTCATCAGTCTCTCAGTTCAAGAGCAAATCTATGCTCTTATTGTCCTGGGGAACCCACTCAAGATTGAGGATTCTCGTTAGAACTGATTTGCCTCGAGGGGTTCTGGGCTCTACACCTATGTTCCCCTGCTCTAGATCACCTATGTCCGTTTCTGGGATCACATTCCCAAATTCATTTGTCCTATCTGATGGAGAGTGTTAATCTCCAAAAGAACAAGCTACTCTTGAAGTTAGAGCACCTCTATATCAAGAGTAACTCAAAAAATTTACCAATTTGGAGGATTAATGATCAATTATAAAGATTTTGGATAAATTGTGAAGAAGATGATTCTACAGAAAGTCTGTTGCACATATCTCTCCCATTGACTTATCAAATGTGTAAAGTTTTTGATAAAACTTTGCATAAGGTGTCACCTATAGTTTTCGCACCTTCTCCAAGTTAAATCATTCCAAAAGATTCAGTAGATCTTAAGAAATGATCTCAACAAGTCACCTATGTCTAGAACTGCTCTTCTAAGAAGTCGATTCAGACACCTCTAACTTCTAACACTTGGTTCTCTCAATCTAGAGGCCGTTTATGCAAATGCTTTTAGCCATAGATAGCTTACCTTTCAGCTTAGATTTTGACTCCTCACTCATGCATAAATTTAACCTGTGCACTGAGAAACGATCAAATCTTTGACCATCGAGATTGCGCCTGTTTTAGAAAATAGTGAACACTTCTTCACATATGAATGTTCCTAATCATAATTCTCACAGCCTGTTTACAATTAGGCTCTCAAAATTTAACCATAGACTCATTGACTATGGAGCTAGATGTCTACAAAAGGATTCTTGAAATGATCAAGCACAGAAGGAGAATGCACAGAAACATCGCGCACAATTTTTCTTCCATTACTGGAAAACTTTACATCTGGATGAGAGAGCTAATCTTCATACTTCTCAAGTGTCTAATCACACCTAATTCTTATGAATTCTTGTATTCTATACTCTCATACATTTGCCCCGACATTTTTCCTTTGTATATATAGTCAAGCTTATGACTATACAAAAGTATAAGTAAACTATCTCTGAATTAATGTGCATATGTGTACACATCTTCATCTTCTGAATATGCATTTCCTTCAAGCTTCATAACTTGATCTTTTCTTCAGTCCTTGACTTCCAAACCCTTCATCAAAACTTCAATTGTTGATTGCCCTACACCAACAACTCCCCCTCAATCATCAATTGAGGTTTTCTCTATCTTCTTTATGCCTGCCATATCTTTGAATCTCTATAGCTTTGGTCCATCCAAGCTCCTGGTTAGCATATCAGCTATCTGATCTTTTGTTGAAGTATGTATTACTTCAATCTCTTTATCCATCACCTTCTCTCTTAGAAAGTGATACTGAATCTCAATATGTTTGGTCCTGGCATGAAAAACAGGATTATCAACTAAATACAATGAACTCATATTATCTCCATGAATAGTGGGTGTACTCTGAATGATGTCAAAACTCTTCATAAGAGTCTTAAGCCATATCACTACCTTTGCAGCTTCCACCATACCTTTATACTCTGCTTTTGTAGATGACAAAGCAACTGTGTGTTGCTTCTTTGAACACCGTGAAATTAACTTATCTCCCACATAATACAAGTATCCATAAGTTGATCTCCTATCATCAAGATTACCTGCCCAATCTGTATCACTATAGATCTTGATGTTTGTATCTGATGTAAAACCATAATACAAACCTTCTTTGAGTGTACCCTATTGTACCTCAACACTTTTTGTCCTGCAATCCAATGTTCTTTCCTAGGACAATGCATGAATTGAGACAATACTCCAACTGCATATGACAAGTGAGGCCTAGTTAAAGTAGCATAGATCAGACTACCAACCAAACTTTGATATAGCTTCATGTCCTTGAACTCTTCTCCTCCATATCTGCTCAATTTGTGTTTCATTTCCATTGGAGTAGGTGCTACCCTACAATCATCCATTTTAAACTTGATTAACAAGTTCTTCAAGTACCTTTCTTGAGTTATATACACTCCATGCTGAGTGTATGAGGTCTCCATGCCCAAGAAATATGACAAATCTCCCAAGTCACTGATCTAGAACTGTTTCTCCATTTGCTTATTTAGACTTTGAATGCCTTTCTCATATGTACCTGTAAGAATTATATCATCAACATATATGCACATGTAAATAAAACCATCTTCACTTGCTTTGACAAGCAAGCTACTATCTGCTTTAGATACTTGGAATCCAAGTTCTTTTAAGAACTTCACAAGTCTATAATTCCATGCCCTTGGGGCCTGCTTCAAGCCATACAAAGCTCTCTTGAGCTTGCACACATGATCTGGATACCTTTCATCTCTGAATCCTTATGGTTGCTCCATGAAAACATCATCTGAAATATAACCATTTAGAAAAGAATTCTTCACATCTAATTGACATAATTTCCAACCTTTACATGCAACAATAGCTATGAGTGTCCTGATGGTTGTCATCTTTGCCACATGACTATAAGTTTCATCATAATCTATACCATATGTCTGAGCAAACCCTTTCACAACAAGTCTAGCTTTATACCTAGACACACTTCCATCTGCATACCTCTTTGTCTTGTAGACCCATTTGCATCCAATGATCTTCTGACTATTTGGTTTAGGAACCAAATCCCAAGTCTCATTCTCCATCAATGCATCATACTCTTCCTGCATAGCTTTCTCCCAATTTTCCTTACCTTTTGCCTCTTCATATGTAGAAGGGTCTTCATCTGCCTTTACCATATATGCATAATCTTTGGTAGCCACAAAAGAAGTGTCATAGCTATACCTTGTAGGTTGCCATTTGTGCCTTGATGACCTTCTAAGTTCTCCACTCCTTGAGGTTTCTGGTTCATCACATTCTGGATCAAATCTTGACACTTCTTCAACTTCAACCTGTACTTCATTGTTCTCCTCTTCATCAAATATCTGAACCTTTGATTTACCTTTCTTTTGATTCAAAACTTCTTCATCACCTGCATAAATATTGATTGTACCTGCATACCAAGTACCTTGCTCATCAAATGTAATATCCTTAGACACAAGGAATTGTTTTGTGGATGGGACAACCTGTATCCCATCTGCTTATCATCATATCCAATGAACACATATTTTTCAGCTTTGAGTTCCAATTTATGCCTTAATTGTGATGGCACATATGCATATGCCAAACATTCAAATACTTTGCAATGATCTAAAGTAGGTCTCTTACCCCACCATGCCTCATATGGTGTCATACCTTGCAAAGTTTTACATGGTAATCTATTGACCAAATAAGTAGCTGTATTTACAGCCTCAGCCCACAAGTAATTTGGGAAATTTTTCTCCTTCATCATGGATCTTGCAAACTCAACAAGTCTATTTCTCCTTTCTGCTACACCATTTTGTTGAGGAGAGTACCTACAAGTAATTTCCCTTTTTATACTTGCATTCCACAAGTAATCATTGAACTTTTTAGAGAAATGCTCTCCCCCTCCATCTGACCTTAGTCTCTTCAACTTATCACCTGTAATTCTCTCTGCATACACATGATAATGTTTGAAAGTAGTAGGTATTGTTGTATTGTTGACTTTGGAATCCTCTACCTGCATTTCTTCCAAAGTAACCTCTACTACCTCTACCTCTGAAATTACCTCTTTGATTTTTGCCACCTCTTCCTCTTGAATTAAAATTCTGATTATATCCACCATTATTCTGAGTATTATGCCAACAATCATTAGCTAAGTGATTTGTCTTATCACAAATCCAGCAAGCTTTAACTCCATCTTTATTACTCCTGCCTCTTCCTCTACCTTTGCCACCTCCTCTTCCTGTTAGGAAGTTGGCTTGGCTAGTTGTACCTTCATCTTCATTTACTTGTTGCTTCCCTTTGATATTCTTCTTCTTATCCTTTGAATACATTGCATGACCTGTACTCTTATCACTTTCACCTTTGACATCCTGCTCAAAGGTTAGCATATGTCCTAGCAACTGATTTAAATCAAGAGTGAAATGATCAAGTGATAATTCAGTAGACAAAATAAATGGCTTCCATTTGTCATCACCTCTTAAACCTATGAGGATTTGCCTTACCAATTTATCCTCCTCAATGTCTTCATCAAATGCTCCTAATGCATCTGCAATGTCCTTCATCCTTGTTACATAATCTGAGATGGATTGAGAAGCCTTCTTCTTGAACGTGGTAAATTTTGCTTAGTTCTTGGACTTGGTCGTGCTTTACGTAACCCTAATTGATCAAGACCTCTATCCGTACTTAGCCTAAGCTAGGAATTGACAGAGGGTGTTGAGAAGTGCCAACCTTTAGTTTCTCTCCTTGGTTGCCCTTGTGTGCCCAGGAAGCATGTTCCCAAGCTTGCACTTACTCTTGCTTAGAACACCCTTCGATGCTCTCAATGGACCTGTAAATGTCCCAAAGTTAGCTCAAAACTTGAATTCAATTGACACAACAAACCATCTTCATTCATGCAATTCAGAGATCAAATTGTTCTTTGGCTTTATGGAAAACAATCCTAAAGACCCCTTAGTTTTCTTCCCCCTGATTATGGTCAACTTAAGAATACTATATCTAATAATCCTGGTATTAATTTTACCGTAATCAGTGGAAGTTTTGGTAGTACTCCCCACGATCTTTCCAACAAACCCAAGATCACAACAAACGGATTTTGTATGAGAAAGTTATGCCAGTTCAGGGTTCTAGGGCTAAAACAGGGTCAGAACAGACTAACAGACAAACAAGAATAACTCGCTCTATGTTCTAAGGCTTGGCTATGTTCTTATGATGTGCGCGTGTGCGTGTATGTGTGTGCATGTTTGTGTGCTTCTCACTCACACACTTGTGCCATCACTTGTTCGAGGTCTTCATACCATCCTCACGTCTTCCCGGATTGACATTAAAGGAGGTGCTACTCATCACTGAGCTACACCAAATTTTGGCGCCGTTGCCGGGGATCAAGCTTTGAGGACGAGCGTGTGATGGTAAGATGTAGAGTTGAGACGTTGGATTCATAGGTATTTTCTTCACTTTTATCTATTTCCTTTTATTTTCATCACCATCATCATCATCATCACCATCTCCCAACTCCATCTCCATCATCGTGAAAATTTTAGTTTTTGGCTCATACCACCATACCCATACCATTTCCCCTCATTTCACTTGTGAGAGAGAGCGTTTGCGTTCTTGTGCTTTTCTGTGTTTTTTTAGATTTTCTGCAGGAATCAACATCCCCAGCAGCTGCACCAGCTTCAGCAGGTACATATTTTTTACTGTGCAAGTCTCGAGGCGTTGACCTCTGTCAATCGCGATCGATAAAAAAATTGACCTTTTTGCAAAACAAAGTGCATAATCATGATGTGTAGGCCTAGAGCATCCTAAATCTGTGTTTAAAATTTTAAAACTCCTCTGTTTTCTGTCAATCGAGATTGACACATCAATCGCAATTGACAAACGATGATAGACACCTGCCGACAGACTCGTCAATCGCAACCGACACGTCGATCGCGATCGACAGAGTCAATGACTGACTGACCACGATTGATCGAATTTATGCGCGCCACGTGTCAATCAGGATCGACCCATCAATCGTGATCTACCCACCAATCGCGATTGATAGCCACGATGGACCTGTCAATCATGACCAACAAAGTCAACGATGGTTTGACCACGATCGACAGAGCCCTCGCATGCCACGTGTCAATCGCGATCGAGCCATCAATCACGACTGACCCAGTCAACAACCCTTTGACCATGATCAACTGCATTTTCGGGCCACATGTCAATCGTGATTGACCCATCAATCGTGACCGACAGCCACGACGGACCTGCCAATCGCGATCGACACATCGATCGCAACTGACACATCAAGGCAAGAATAAAGAGAGAGAGACAATGGAGTTCTTTAGATTCCTCAAAAGTGCTCTTACAAGTTCAATTCTATAGCAACGTACCCTCAAAAATGAGCTCTCTAGCTCTTTTTATAGTTTTTGACTAGATTTGGCCCTGTCCACACCTAATGTCCGACCTAGTTAAAAATTAGGTTCTAGGTCCTATTTGAGGGCTCAAACGGAGTCTAAAAAATATGAAAATTGATAGGTAGGTAGTTCTAATGCTCCTCAAGGCCAAGGACTCCTTGGCTTGCAAAAATGGAGCTACAAAAATATGAAATGGTATTTACAATGGCTTTTAGTGATGAAAATCACTAACATATTCACACACACGCACACACACACACGTACATACACACATGCATGCACACACACACACATGAATGCATACACACACATGCATACATACACACACATACACATATACTCACACATGCATACATAGACACACATACACATATACACACATGCATACATTCACACACACACATACATACACACATGCACACATGCACACATGCACACATATACACACACATAAGCTAGTGTTTTAATTAAATATATATAATTAAATATATATAATTAAATATATAAAAAATTGATTTTAAAGGTTTTTTTTACATCAAATATATAAAAATAGGATTAGGGTTTTTAGGCTATTGACACATACATACACATATACTTATACACATATATATACACATACACATATATATACACATGCATACACATACACACATGTTTTAGGTCTAGGTCTTTCTGATTAGGGTTTTAGGGTTTTTACACATGCATAACATATATACACACATACACATACACATATAATACATATATACATGTATATACACATGCATATAGAAATATACATATTTTAGGTCTAGATCTTTAAGATTAGGGTTTTAGGGTTTAGGCATACATATAATTCAGTTACATTTATATTAAGAGAAAATATAAAGAAAAAAGAAAAAAATCTGAATATATAAATAAATATATATATAACATAGGATAATTATATAGATAAATAAATATGAAAACAACTAGTGTTTTAAATAAATAAATTAATTATATATAATTAAATATATAAAAATAGGTTTAATTTTAAGGATTTTAACCAGAGTAAATATATATACACATACACATACACACATATACTTATACACATATCTATATACACATATCTATATACACATATATATACACATACACATATATATACACATGCATACACATATATACATGTTTTAGGTCTAGGTCTTTCTGATTAGGGTTTTAGGGTTTTAACACCTGCATAACATATATACGCACATACACATACACATATAATACATATATACATGTATATACACATGCATATAGAAATATACATATTTTAGGTCTAGATCTTTAAGATTAGGGTTTTAGGGTTTAGGCATACATATAACTCAATTAAATTTATATAAAGAGAAAATATAGAGAAAATTAAGAAAAAAATTTGAATATATAAATATATATATATATATATATATAATATGATAATTATATAGATAAATAAATATAAAAGGAACTAGTGTTTTAAATAAATAAATTAAATATATATAATTAAATATATAAAAATAGGATTAATTAAGGAAAAAATTTCAATATATAAATAAATAAATATATAAAATAGGATAATTATATAGATAACTAAATATGAAAAGAACTAGTGTTTTAATTAAATTTATTAATTATATATAATTAAATATATAAAAATAGGTTTAATTTTAAGGATTTTAATCAGAGTAAATATATACACATACACATACACACATATACTTATACACATCTCTATACACACACACACACACACACACACACACACACACACACACACACATATATATATATATATATATATATATATATATATATATATATATATATATATATATATATATATATATATATATATATATATATATATATATATATATATACACACACACACACACACACACACACACACACACACACATATATATATATATATATATATACACACATGCATACACATATATACATGTTTTAGGTCTAGGTCTTTCTGATTAGGGTTTAGGGTTTTAATCCCTGCATAACATATATACACACATACACATACACATATAATACATATATACATGTATATACACATGCATACAGAAATATACATATTTTAGGTCTACATCTGTAAGATTAGGGTTTTAGGGTTTAGGCATACATATAACTCAATTAAATTTATATAAAGAGAAAATATAGAAAAAAATTAAGAAAAAAATATGAATATGTAAATAAATTAAATATATAAAAATAGGATTAATTAAGAAAAAAATTTGAATATATAAATAAATAAATATAGAATGGATAATTATATAGATAAATAAATATGAAAAGAAGTAGTGTTTTAAATAAATTAATTAATTATATATAATTAAATATATAAAAATAGGATTTTAATTATATAAACAATAGATATATATATAATACATATAGCACATATACACATATATAGGTCTTTAGTATTAGGGTTTTAGGATTAGGGTTTTAGGTTTTTTTAGGTGTTTAAGTATTTAGGTTTTAGTATTTCAGGTTTAAGTCTTTAGGAGTATGATTTTTAGGTTTAATAAAAAAAATCAAATGTTCTAAAATGTCCATATTGTAACAGATGGCTAGATTGGATTTGGAGGAGAGAATGGCATGTCCTTGCACTTAGTGCAAGTATCAAATTTATCGAAAATGAAGGATTTGTACTGCACATGTTAGAGAGTATGGATCCTTTGATAAAAGTCGACTAGAAAACCTATGCTACCATTTGCATGGTCCCCCAGGTGAGCAGATGGACCCAAACGACATTGCATCGGTAACCTCTCGTGGACAAAAGAGAACAAAAAAGGAGTTAGATGTACAAGCAAGTAGTAATAGCATTACACGGAATGAACATATGGAAGAAATGCTCAAAGCATTTTATGAGATGGGCAAAGATCATGATGGTGGAGAAGATGTCGAGAGTTTCATGGACACAACATAATTTCCACGATCAAAAGTCGATGAAGAATATGAAAACATGTGAAGACTAGCTTGTTTACCACTTTACAATGGAGCAAAGATATTTGTACTACGTGCATCACTCACGATGCTCAATCTGCAATCCATTTATGGATGGTTAGATAGTAGTGTCACTGAATTGTTTAGGTAAGTGGATTTGAAATAAAATTTCATTATTGTATCAAAACAACTTTATTTACTAATATCGTTCTAATTGCTTATTGTAGGCTTCTTAAAGATCAATTTTTGCCAGAGGGCAATGACATGCCTCCAACACGTGGAGATGCAAAAAAACTTTTACAGTCCATTGGAATGCATTATACTAAGATTCATGCTTGTCCGAATGATTGCATCCTCTTTCAGAATGAGTATGAGCATCTCCACGTATGTCCAAAGTGTGGAGAAAATAGATTTAGAGAAGACCTTGTAGGCGAAGCAATCTCGACAAAGGTTCTTCGCCACTTTCCTATCATTCCACGAATTAAGATCATGTTTAGATGCAAATCTATAGCTGAGTTAATGTCATGGCATACAAAGAGCAGGTCTACAAATGGTGTAATGTGAGTGCATGCTGACTTTGATGCTTGGAAGCACATAGATAGTAAGTGGCTAGAGTTTGCTAGTGAGCCTCGATCTATACGTCTAGGCCTAGCTATGGATGGAGTAAATCCATTTGGTTTACGCAACTCTTCATGGAGCACATGGCCTGTATGTTTGGTCAATTATAACATCCCACCATGGCTAGCCACAAAGAAAGGTCATTTATTATTAGCTCTTATTGTACCAGGTAAGTATAAGGTAAAAAACATGGATGTATATCTTGCACCACTTGTGGAAGAACTACACATTTTATGGGATGGGATTACTATACGTGAGAAGATGAGATGTGCAAGTGCAAGGCATACTTATGTGGACGATGCATGATTGGCCTGGTTATGGTGAATGTTCAAGTTTATCAATTTTAGGTTACCATGCTTGTCCCTTATGCAGACCATGACTCGAAGCACACTATTCCAAAGCACAGCGTAAAATTGTCTATGAAGGACACCATAGAAATTTGTATGATGGACATGTTTTATGTGAAGGATAAATTGGTCGACAAGCGCAATGCCAAATGAAAGCTAGCGATTGGAAACAACTGTGGGATTCAGAAATTCCAGTCGCTGCCATGAAACGGTTGTCCAATTTTCATGAACTCCCTTATTGGAGTGAATTATTGATCAATCATTTGGTGGACCCGATGCATATTTTTAAGAATGTGGGAGAGATTCTTTGGAAGACTTTGATCGGAAAGAAAGAAAGCAAAGCACAAAGGGAGGACTTAGAAGAGCGAGGTTTTATGTGAGAGTTGTGGGCAATTAATAAGCCCAACGGAATAGTATCATTACCAAGAGCTCCTTGGGTGCTTCGTAGGATGGAAGAGCAACAAGTGAAGAAAACAATTTCAGAGTTCCGGACACCTGCTGGATGCATGAGGCGTCTAAAGACTGCTTTCACATGAAACGACGATCCTGAAGGACTCAAGTCTCATGATTGGCACAAGGTTTTACAGTTTGTGCTCCTTGTAGCCTTAAAAGATTGTCTTTTGGAGGATGTACGAAGAACCATTTATAAAATTAGTTCTTTAGTACGGTGGATGTCTTCTAAAGAGATAAATAGAGATAGCATAGAGAGTGCGAAACTCAATGCTATCGAGGGTGTTTATATGGTAGGGAAATACTTTCCCACAAGTATTCTCACTATTCAATTTCATTTACTGTTCCATGTGGTAGATGAAGTTGCAATAGTAGGAACTGTCCATAGTCGATGGATGTTCTTCTTACAAAACTTTATGAAGATATTAAAAGGGTTTGTTCGACAGAGAGCACGTCCAGAGGGTAGCATGGCAGAGGGATGGCTTGTACAAGAGTCTCTTATATTCATAATTGAGTTTCTACATATATCGGATCCCAAAATGCCTCGCTTATGGAGCGATGATGAAGATGTTTGTCTCATAGGCGATGAACCAGAAGGTAAAGGATTGCAAAGAAAAATGGATGCAACTTTTAGAGAGAAGGCAATAAAGTTTCGCATAGTTAACTCTGAACCTATATAGAAGTGGTTAGAAAAGTATGAGCTTGCCAAGGAGACCAACACAAAGGAAAGAAATCAGTTTCGAAGGAATCGTTCCACTCGATTTTTTCCACTTCTAGAAAGTCTTTGACCTCTTCCACCTTTTCCAACGAGTGGATGGCTAGATACAACGGTTTCACCAGCAAAGGTACCGGGTGAAGATATCTCTAAAGAAGAAGAAGAACTCGCAAAGGGATGTGATTGGGAGTATAATAAATACGATGCACTATGGTCTCATGGACGACACTTTTGGATCGCACGAATAGATAAAAATAGGTCTACTTTTGATAGTGGGGTGATGATGAACTTTTTGCAAAAATGTAGAGCAAGTGCAAGAGATGATAATGCTCAAGAAGGCCAGCTAGATTATTGTGGTGTGATTCAAGATATCTTGAAACTATCTTTTAGGAAGTTTGATTACTTTGTTTTTTATGTGAAATGGTTCAAAGTAGTCACCTCTGGAAGAAACGCAATAGTGAGGCGGGGTAAGAGCGGTTTCCTTCAAGTCAACTCCACAAAATTATGGACGGATGAAAGAGATACATTTGTACTTCCCGAACACTGTCAGCAAGTTGTTTTTATACCAGATTCAAAAGAACCAGAGTGGCTATTTGTTTTACAAGTCACCCCACGTAGTAGAAAAATTTGTGAGAACATAGATGTAGAAGAAAGTCCATCTGTAGTGGACTTAGAGATTCATTCGATAGTCGAGAAGGAAGAGATCATTGTTCGAAAAGAAGAGGTCATTGAAGAAGACGAAATACTGGCGAAGCAATAGATGATGATCAGGAAGAAACCAGCATAGCAAGCGATTTAGAAGTCATCAATATAGAGATAGATATTCTCGGTGCATCGGATCTCCAAGAGGATGCTACACTAGAGGAGTTTTGAATCAAACACTTGTACGTACTAATTTTTGTTTATTTTTTTTTCTAGGTTTTTTTGTACACTACCATTTCTCTATATTACCTTTATTATCACATGCTAATTATTTGAGTTCTTTTGTTACAGAGCACGATGGGAAACAGTCCTCCAGTCACTCCACATTCCATGATAGAGGAGCAGTTTTTAGAGTTCATCTCTCAAGCACCTCCTGCGTATATGGCCGCTGCATCACAGTATTGGATTGCTCGTGGTAGCACTCCCCTCGGCCTCACTCCTGGCGGCCTCACTAGTGTCACTCCTATCGGTGTCACTCTTGCTAGCGTCACCCCTGCGGGTGGTGCTACCTCCCGGAGATATGTCTCCTAGCTTTATGACTCCACCACGACCATCTTTTCAGCCATCCCCTACTGGCTCTAGTAGTAGACATGTGCATTCCACACCTCAACGTGATACAGGTTCTGGCCCATCTCGTAGGTCGAGGTCACGCTCTGGAGCAGGAGGTTCTAGGAGTGGATCTACAAGTAGGTCTGTAGTAGGCAGCTGTTGTGGAGGCAGTGCGATAGACGTTGTGTCGCTCGCTTCTACTCCTAGGACGAGTACCTCAGATATAGGTATGGCACATGATACACCACGTGGAACACCACGTACACCTTGGGGTGTTCATGACCATGATGACTCCAAGGTGTATAGTATCCGAGATGGAGCTCCGGTGATGGATGCAGCTGGCAAAGCAATGTGTGCACGTATACGATAACTTTGCTCTATACAGTTTGGACACTCTATCATGTTGAAATGGACTAAACAAGATAAAGATCGGAAGAATTATATCACACAGACAATTTATCAAGAGTTCCGACCAGCTGATGGGTAGCCTCTTCTCAGTTCAGAGTGGATTCTGCACACCACACGTGAAGTTATGTCCCATCGACAATCCGAGGCTCGTGATGCTTTCAGAGTAGGCTTTCTAAAGCCTGTATGGTTAGATATTGAGGAGTGGGATATGATTCGTGATGAGCAACAACAAACTCCTAACCGATATCGTCAGCAGCGAGATGTCGTAGCCACACATTTAGATACGGTTGGACCATCACATTTGGGCAGCGGCAGATATGACAGGATGCGTCACGAGTTTGTAAGTACCATTTGGTTTATTGAATTTATTTGTGTTAAGCTTCTCATGTATGTTCCTCTAATGTTTTGTATATTTGTTGCAGGAGCTGGCAATGAGTCGTCCTCCAACACGAACGGAGGAGGCTTATGGATATTTTCATGGATTGATTGCACTATTGGAGGACTTGGAGGGACGCGGTGCGGTCATTTCATGGGAGCATTTGCGATGAGGTGATGAATTTATAAACTTGGTTTTTACTTGTTGTTTGTAAAGCTCATGTGAATTTATCTCATTTCATGATTGTTCTTTGTTGCAGGATTGTTGATATGGAACATTCTTTGCATGTGTATGGCAATGGCACACCAAAATTTTGTATTTGATTTTTATATGACAATGCAATGCTTTGCCACATTTTGTAAAAGCATCATATATGACAATGGTTTGCCACACTCTTGTACACGCTTCATTTATGAAATATATAACTCTTCTTGTACATGGTTCATGGTTCATTCTGATTATCTCTTTTGTGTCCAATAATATTCTATTTTATGAAATCATATTTCGGTTGACATTAGAGTACACATCACATGTACTCGGTTTTTTTGGGCAGTGTATTGTCTTTTGCTAAGCAACATCATGGTAATGTTGTTGTAGCAAAAGACAACACACTCTGCCCAAAAAAATTTTTGCAGATATGGTCGTCGGTATGAGCGACAGTACTCTCAATAATGCCATCGGAATAAGCATCGGTACACCTAGTGGGCGCCGGTATACGCGATGGTACACCCAACAGAGGCGTAAGTATAACCATCGATATGCACGTCAGTAATACTGACGCCTTTACCGGTGCGTTAATACCGATGAGTATACCGACACCTACATCGACGTCGGGGCAAAAATATGCACGTTCATTTCCCTTGGTAAAAACCTCGATATACGGCTGATCTGTTGTAGTGAATATGCTTTTCATGAGGACTAGTGAGAAACATGTCATCAACATAGACAACAATGATAAGAAGCACATCATTTGCACACTTAATATATAAGGTGCTCTCAGTTGGACTATTCTCAAAACATGTGCAATCAGATAGGCATGTATCTTTTCATACCAAGCACGTTGTCGAAGGGTTCATAGGAAAGGAGGGGAAAGTAGGTTAAAATTACTCAAAGTGTAAATTTTATTTTTATTGTTAGCTTTCGAAACATTCTCTCTGGTCATTAAAGAGGTGAAAAATATTACGGAGCAAACTGATATACAAATCACTACGAGGGGATCGAGAATTAGTGACGTTTCAATGCTGTAGACTGTACACACATTCGGATCCTTGTTCAGATCGGCACGATGAACAGATAATTGATAAGTAGAAATCTAATGTATGGAAAAACAGCCGAAACCGCCGATCACCATCCGATCCAAACTGATCAAACATCTAACCGATGACACACGGACTAAAACAGTAAGTCTCTTGCCGTAGGCCTGTTCGTATGTCGTCGAGTTGGAAAAAAAAGAGGGGAGTGCACAAGTTAATTCCTCCTAAGATTCACATAAGAACATGGTTTTATCAAGCTTAGTTCAATTTTTGACGAGTGAGCTATCTTCATTTTCTAATAATTTCCATGTGTGTGTTATACAGCTCATAGAAATGAGGGAGCCTTATCATTTGCAGACTGAAATTTGTAAACTTTAACAAAGAACAGTAGTATCTATCTAATTCGAACAAGCTTCCTACTGTGATATGAAATCCAAACATCAGAAGCTTATGAGACGCAATTTAATCTCTTGATGAAGCATCTAATTTCGCGAGTATGCTTCGTGAGGAAGTTCCTATTTACAACATGCTAACCTCTAATGCTAAATGCAAATAACGAAGGCGATTCATTTAGATTAAGGACAAGCAAAAGACAATCCCTATATAAGCAATATATGATAACACACAGTCATACTCTTTCTGATGTAAACAAACACTTAGCATAAACACAAAACATTTTTATGTTTATTCACTGCCTCAAATACAGTTGGCATGATAGACATGTTGAACCCATTTTTCTTAGCATTAAAGCGGTGAGTGCTCAGAATTCGGAGATCGTAATCTCACATTTTTCAGCACAGTACTGTATTTCCATCATCTAATCAACAAAAGATCACAAATAATGTTGCCAAGCAGTAATAAGATTTTTTTTTAGAACCTATTTTCGAGAAGAGATCTCAACAAAGCTTACGTGACAATAGGTATCATTTGCTAGAAGATTACAAAAAAAAAAAAAAAATTAATCCATTCGAGGCAAAATCAATGCTCCGGATGAGGATTGCCTCTGAACATTCGCATTGATCAAGAGGAAAATTGCACACTCTTTTTGAAGCAAATCCCAAAAAAAAAAAAAAACATTGGTATTCTCTGCACTATGAGGCTAAAATATACAGTCATGGACTTGAATGCTTTCAGGATGGACATGTAACAGGCAATAAACTGCGTTATTGAGTCCAATTGTGCATAAAAGATTTGGTCAAGTCTGTATGGAAGAAATTTCAAGCCCACTTCAAAAATCTATGGCCATTATGACAAAAGAAAGCCCTAGACGATAGTGCGCATCTGCATTCAGAAGGGTGGTATGTTAAAAAGGTTTCTCTATAAAATATGTCTTTCATCAGGAAATGCCAAGTTCGGCCTCTGCTCCCTGAAACTCTTGAACTTGGATAGTCCACGTAACACAAACCAAAAAGGGAGTTTTTACTTTATGAGCACATCAGGATGGAACTACACAAAGTTATACATCAAAAAAAAAAGTGAGGTACAATCCTACTGCCTCAAAACAAAATATCAAAACAAAATGCTTCAAGGTACAATCCTACTGTCATGGAATCGGATCCGTGTGAGCACAAACTGTTCAGCTGCACAGAGGACACACTCTGGCACCAAAATCTGAGACAGCAGTCGATTCATGCAAAACAAGAGACCTAAGTAATCACATGTACTGATAGTATTCATCCTCAAGTAAGTGGGAACCCTTGCCAAGATACAGGCTCGCAGCAATTGACTAGCTTCATGAAATTATTTACAGCTCAGGTTTGCCACCTGCAAGCATGCAAGCTAGGCCACATATAACAAAAAGAGTACCTCTATCTCCGAAGCGAACAGATTGAGTACAGTCTTCTCGATGTTCTTACATAATCAGATCGAGTTCGATGCCACTAGCCTCTGCGTCCTATGTCCTTCCCTTTTTGTGCCCTGCTCTCCGAGAATTCCCCACTCAATATTCGTCTGAGAAGATCTGAGTGCGATTGCATGTTTTCTTTCTGAATCCATGTAAAGACCTTTGAAAACTATAGTTCAATGTTATTCAGAATGGCCCCTGCCACTACCATCCCAGTGAATTCAAGCTGACCCCAGTCGGCAGAAACAACAGGCTTGGATGTTCGTCCTCCCCCTGGACTCCGCTGCCTCCACGTTCCATTACTTTTTTCGTCGGCTTCCTTCCAGACAGCGATCGTGTCCCCAATCTACCCTTCCTCGCAAATTACGAAATCCCATTTGGCCGAAAAATCTGATCCATCTCCAGAATTACATCAACTAGATTGCATCTGTCAATCTCCCCTGTTGTGTCCATAATTGTGAATTTCAAATTCGCCACATGTATGAGATCATATGTCCGTGGGTAAGTAGAGAATGCTTCACACCAGTCATGTACGGTGTACTACTCCTATCGAAGCACGATCATAGATGACTGGTAATGTATTAAGACTAGAAGTTGGAACTACATTCATGACCCAAATAGGGTCTCCTATAAGTGCAGCTGTAAAGCCCCAAATACTGCATTCATATCAATAATTTCCGCATCCGTGAAGTGCCAAGAGCCAAGCCAAGTGGTTCCTTATAATATTCGACTCTCCTCTCCCAACGATGTATATCTGCTTCCAAAAGGATCGCTTTATCACCATGTGGAACAACTGAAAGCCTCTTTGGAGGGTAAGATACGTTTAGATCATTTTGGTGGTGTAAGATCTTCAGGAACTCCCTGCTTCAAAGAGGTTGGCAGTCTGCTCACACAATCTTTCAATGGCACATGCCACAAAGCATTCATGTACACACATATTCTCAAGCAAACACACAGAAAATGCATATTTTTACGTTCATCAATACACACACTAACCAAAATACATACATAAATACATGATTAAATGCAGACACACACATGTTCTCATTCACATACAAAGTGCACATATACATTAAAGTTTGCACGCCTTTATATAAATGCTTATGCACAAATGATCACACAAATGCATGTTTTCATGACATGCTTACACCCCTAATAACACAACCGCACACAATATTTGTCAAGTCTTTTTAGCCATACATGAGAATGATATGAGCAAGTACCACATGACCTATATCATCGATAATTCATTATCTCAAGCAAATTATGCAAGTTATCAAAACATGGTGAAGAAGTTAATGAGGGATAGAGATCACCAATCTGCATTCATGCTACTAAGTTTTTGAGTTGAATGTTACGTTCCAAATCTCCAAGCTTATTGTCGTATCACGACCACATCCACCCCCTCTGAACCTGTGCATCCTCCGGATGCACCACCAACCTGCATACACAACATTAAATACAAGCGAGGATCAAGTGGTCATGGCAAATAAACATTACTTAAAGAAATTTCAACTGGATGCATGAAATCTGAATATGCATTAAACTTGGCATAAATTAAGAAAAGAAGGTAGACAAAAACACCTCATACAACATATCAGATTACACTAATGCATTTAGACTAGAAATCATATGAGCAAATCGAAAACTTCTTAGCTCTCTCGTTAACTCGACCCGGTCAGATCTAGTAGCCTATCCGAAGCATTTGCATATACCAGTCTTCACTAACTCGATTTATGAAACTCGCTTCTGGCTTCCCTATTGATCTTCTATCATCTGAAGCCCCTTCAGACCCTTTTCTTATTTTTCTCATATTTTTATTCTGTTTTTCTTTATTTTAATTCTTTATCCAGCTCAACCTTTATATCTTTGCTTTTATTTTTATTTATTTATTTTTCCACACTTTTCGGCCTATGTCGAAATCGGATGCGATTCGTGGACCTGACCACCCGGCCAGGTTTAGCCCACCCATCTACCGACCCGACATAGCGCACGATGCACAATGTCAGCCTCATACGAAATCAACGTCAGCTCGTGGCTCTGACCACCCGGTCAGAGTGACTCCACCCGCCTATCAACCCGTATGAGCGCGTAACAACATATAGGTCAGGCCATACGACACAACTAGCGTCAGCTCGTGGCCCTGATCACCCGACCAGGGTAGTTCCACCCGCCTACTAGCTCATCGCAGCACCCAACAACACATACACATACATATAGAAAGCTGGCTGGTATAAGAATTCTTTTCTCAAGATATAATCTGTCTGAAGATCAGGTCAGATGAGAGATCAAGAGTAGAAGTCGAAGTGTCTCACTCATCAAGTATTTGTAAACACTACTATATACAGATACTTAGTCTAGGTCTTCCCTTCACCTTCCTAGGTCTTGCTCTCGAAAGTTCTAGTCCATCCTCTAACCTTACTCATATAATCCTGGCCCTTACACATTACACGTAATCTAATTAGTGGCACAAGATTTTTGTTCTACTTAATTTTCCTTAATTATGCATTTATTTACATATCATATGCCCAACCCATGTAGTCTTTTCATATAGATACATATATATATATATACATATATACACATATATACATGAGAGAAAAAGAAACTCAAACAATAACATCTCACCAGTATACAATCAGAAGCCGCTCGAGCTTGTCGCCTTTAATCATTCTTTCTTTAAAAAAAACTTGAACTTGATCATCCTGCAAAAATCAGAGGCTTATTTCACACGAATCTATATAAAAAACAATTATTCAAAAGAAGGAAAGTATTACCTGGCTTTATTTATATACATTGGTATTTATTTTCTTGCCGATCTCCGAGGGTCTTTCCTGACTTTATTCTTCATAAAAAAGAACCTATCTTGATTCAAAATAGACATTATTTACACATATCTTTAATACGACATTTTAATCTATCTTTAAGACGTCTCACCCCCTTCACGTTCCCTACGGAACAAGGCAAGCTGTTGTAAGAGTTCTGCATACTCTGCTAAGTCACGGCTATATACAAGAAGTGCTGTTGGGTCTACTTCCATATATGACTCACGGTTATCTGAAGTATCATCTTCTCCATACGTTCGTGCCCTTCGATACCTGAGTATACTTCTTTCATTTGATGATGGAATCAAGGTCTCCCTAGTGATACGATCTTTAATAAACTCTTCTACAGGAATTCTTTCTTCATTTTCAGGTGAAGGGAGCAAGTAAGTTGATATAAAAGAACTATCTAAGGTCCTCCTTTCAGGCACACTCCCTGACGTCTCTCTAAATCTTTGAGGAATGCTACCCTCAGGAATGGATGTATCATTGGAATCTTCACTGTCCATTTCAGATCCTAAGATAGTCAAACAGTCCAATCAAACCTAAAAAAAAACTTCCTATTAATGGTCTGATCACAAATCTCCGTCAGTACCCTGAAAGAAACAAAAATTAGTATTAATAGAAATTTATGACTAAGTAAAGCACATACATTTAATTTAATTGTTGCTTTACTTATTTATTACATATAGACAGATTCATATCTTGTTATTTGTCTATATAGTTTTATTATATACCTACATGTATGTATATATGTTTTTATATGTATATATACATCATCTTACGGTGTAATTTATTTTAATCATTTTCCTTATTGATATCCTCATCTTTATCATCTTCACATCCTTCCTCTTCACTTTCCTCTTCTTCGTCTTCATTTATTACCGTCTCGTAATTCTCATTCTCTCTTCTTTTAAAGAGCTTAACTCTCTTCCCAGCAATTAATTCCTTTAACTTAGTCCCATCTAATTCTCTAAGTGAGTATGTTCCATTATCAAAAACTTTACATACCACATAGGGACCAAACCATCTCTTAACCAGTTTTCTTCGAGCCTCATATTGAGTATTCAATGAGCTATCATAAACAAGTACCCAGTCTCCTTCCTTCAACCTTTTTGGCCTTAATCTGTGGGACTTGTCAAATGCAATTTTATTTTTCTCTCTAGAAGCTCTAAGCTTAAATGCAGCTTCTTCTACCAGATTTTTCCCTCTTTCTAGTTGAAGAATCCGCACTGCTAGAAGATCTTCTCTTGACACCTCA
Source organism: Ceratopteris richardii (assembly GCA_020310875.1). Taxonomy (NCBI): domain Eukaryota; kingdom Viridiplantae; phylum Streptophyta; class Polypodiopsida; order Polypodiales; family Pteridaceae; genus Ceratopteris; species Ceratopteris richardii. The sequence continues at coordinate 201,386,176 of CM035410.1, read as the reverse complement.
TCTTCCCAAGGCAAGGAAGTCCATGCTAAAGCATGTGACTCCGTCGGCAAAATAGGTTTCTGACAATACATCAATTCCGCTGGCATATATCCGGTAGTTCTAGTATATGTCATCCTATCTGCCCAAAGGGCAAATGGAAGGTAATTTGGCCAATTCTTTATTTTCCCTTCACAAGCCTTAGCTAAAGCTTTAATAATTGGTGGATGACCACGTTCAATTTTTCCATTAGCTTCAGGATTGTAAGCGGTGGTGAGTGATAATCGAATTCCGTATTTTTTAAAGAAGTCTTCAGCTTCCTGAGCATCAAGCTCACCTCTATCGGCAACTATTTTCTCCACATAACCAAATCTACTAAACACATCTTCTAATAGAAATTTGCATACATTGCTTGTAGTTTTCGTCCTTAGAGCTCTTCCTTCAACATGATTTGTTAGGTCTTCCCTTGCTAATACAATATACCTCATCTGATGCACCCCTAATGGCATTGTAACTAAATCAACAACCCACTTATAGTGAATATTAAGAGGATATGTTGGATGTAATTCATCTCTGTGTCTAACATTGGAGTACATCTGGCAAGGTTTACAAGTGGCTACGTAGTTTTGGGTATCCACATACATTCCAGGCCACCAGTATCTTTCCCTTATCTTTTCATAAGTTCCTTGAAAGCCTTTATGACCGGCCCATAGTGAGCTATGCATTTCACGCATAATCCTTCCTCTCGATTCTTCAGAACCTACAACTCGCTGGGGTATCTTTCCCATTCCAATGCTTCGCTTCCAGAGTAATCCATCTTTCAGGAAATAATTGTTTGACTTTCTTCGAATGGTACGAAATTTCTCTTTGCTCCAACTAAAATCAGGACACTTCATACTTAAATATCTCCCGATTTCCTTCCACTCGTTTTCATATTCGTCTTCATTGAATCTCTCTGTTATTCCTATTTGAATCTTGTAAGGTTCTTCTTCTATCCATCTGTTATCTTTCCCTCTTCCTAAGCTATTTTGAACTTCCTTTGAAGACTCAGTACAAATTCCAAGCCTTTCATTTTGACGCTTAGGCTCTTTTTTATTTAGTCCAGTAGTTGCTTCATTTAGGCTTAGATTATGTACATGTGAAGCATAAAAGTCTAGACCTATCTCTTCATCATTAGAAGTCATCAAATCTTCATTTTCATATATAGCTCGTGATAGCATGTCAGCCACCACATTATTCCTTCCAGCTATATGAACAAACTCAGGGTTTAGCGACTTAATATATGCTATCCATCTTAACATGGCAATATCTGCAGTGGAACAATTCACGATCATTCCCAACAATGGTAAACAATCTGTTTCTACTACCACATTTGCCCCAATCAGATATTCTTTATCATTTTTAAGTGCAGTTACTATCCCCCAAAGCTCTCGCTTAATTTGAGGGTAACCTCTCTGGCGAACATTTAAAACTTTAGCTCCGAAACGAATTGCATATCTTTTTCCTTCATCATCCTCTTGGCCAATCGCCCAACCTATACCTGTCGGACTTGTATCTATGGTGATATAAATTTCTTTATTATCAGTATAATCAGCCTTTCTGAGCAATGGAGCTTCTGCAAGTGCTTTCTTTAATTTTCTTACTGCTTGAGTATGAATATCTTTCCATTGAAATCTTTGCCCCTTCCTAAGTAATTGATAAAGTGGATCAGCAATATGGGCAAAATGGGGAATCCATACAACATAGAAAACACATGCCCCAAGAAATCTCCTCACTTCAGTGATCGAGGAGCAGACCTCTTTCATGTGTTGGATGGCATCTACTTTCTTTGGACATGGCTTTCTTCCTTTAGGTCCACATAAACTTCCTACAATTAAAACCTCTTGCACTCCAAATACTGATTTTTCAGCAGACAATGTCAGATGAACCTCTTCCAGCCGACTAAGAATGGATTCACAATCAGTTATGTGCTTTTTAACAAAATTCCTACATCCATCCTCATCAAGAGTCTCGTCTCTATCTCTTTCTTCACAGCCTTTAATAGGAACATCATCAATGAATGGCATAGTCAGATGTGGAATAAAATCCCTAAGGACTTTATGCATACCATTCATCATGTGTGCCACTGAGTTCGTGGCACCTTGCGGCAAAGTGCACATGCGCACAAGCCCAAGTGGCGTCCTCATAGTCGTCAAATCACGGCTTTCGAGAGCTAGCTGGAATTGATCATATCCAGAGTGTAAATCTCCCATTGAATAAATAGATCTTCCTGCAAAAGCTTCTGCATATTCGTCTACAATAGGCCCAGTTCCCATGTTTCTAATTGTCACTTTATTCACTGGCTGTAGATCTTGGATAAATCTTAATGACCCATTCTTTTTTGGTACAGTAAACCAACGGTTAGAATAGGGAGCACTTGATGGCTCAAGAATCCCCATTCTAATTTTGTCATTCAACAGATCAATTAGCTTTGAAATATGAGCTTTTGGTACTGGAATCGGTCTGAGATTCCAAGGTACATGTGGAATTGTGAAAATTATCATAGGTGTCACCACAGATGGATCTACACATCCAATTTCTTGTGCATTAAAAGAAAAAGCTTTTCCATGCTTAAATAACATTCGAGAGAATACATCCTTCTCTTTATCGTTGAGGAAACCATCTTTCCCTAATTGAATTTGCTCGAGAGTTTCTTTAGTGAATTCATGGCCTATTTTTCTCTTATCTCTGAGAGGTGGCTGATTTTTTACATCATCCATAAGTTTATTACTATCTTCAGGAAGTGGAACAGCGACTGGCTTTATCTTTTTATCAATTGTTTTGTATTTTGTTTCAACGAAGACTTCTTTACCTATTTCATCTTGCTCAAACTTTGCTATTTCCTTATACATGGAAATAGAGTGCGTTTGAATCACATAATCACTTCTTTTTCCTTGAATTAACTCTTGCAGATCAAACAATGTGTCTGCAAAGGATATCTCATCAAAGACTCCAGAGATTTCCTCGTCGAAGTTAAGCACTCTACATCCATGAAAATTTCTTTGAAGATCCACTATGTATTGTTTTTCCCACTTTTTTAACTCAGAAAAAACACGAAACTGAAATGAATTTGTCGAAGAAAGTGCGATAAAACTTGATATAAACATATTTACATTCGGGATCTTTTCACCTTTCAAGCTTTCATAGTCCCGACTTATGAAAGCTTCCTTTAAAAACTTTGATCCTCGTATTCTTCAGGAATAGGCCTTGTCCGAAGAGAAGTTCTATTCCTGATGTGATCCACACATACCGTCATAAATTGAACTGCCTTTTTCCCATCCTTACTACGGATTCGCGCATAAGCCGATCCATCTTCTAAGACTCTTGTTTCCATTCTTAAGGCAGTAATATATGGCTGCCCTAGAATCAATGAGTAACTAGAATGATCTTGTACGAAAAAATTTTGATAATCACTGACATCTCCAATTGTAACTAGAACCTGCGGGCATGCACCAAACAACTCACCTGGCATTGAGTTCGCAGCCTTAATTCTCCAACCAGGCTGCATGTCTATTGGCCATTTCCCCTTCATATAGAGATCTTTGGACATCAAGTTAACTTTAGACCCATGATCAATAAGAGCGACAACTGGAGTGCTAATTTTCTCTAATCTTACCAACGTCTCAGTTGTGGCTCGGGCCCAATGATCTTTAGTGTAATAACTCGAAGGGGTTATGTCGGAAGAATTCTTTTCCAAGGATATTTCCTCATGCACGCACGGTTGAACATTAGTCTCAATTGGCTCAAGTATATTTTTTAGCTCTTGAACTTGCGCTTGCACAGTATGATCGGGAGTCTCTTCATCCATTCTTTCAATTTCTTGCATGTCAGCTATTGGTTGTCGTTTCCTTCTTAAGAGGTCAATTATTACTTCTAGAAATTCTCTTTTTGCTATTCCCAGTAACTCACCGAGTGTAAATTCGATTACACTATCGAGCACTCTTTTTTCGAGAACTTGTTTAAGATTTGTGGCTTGCTCTATATGCGATTTTAGCATATATGAGGGATTTCTCACTTTTCCTTGACCTTTTTTCACAGGTTGCATTTCTTGATCTTGAGGAGGAATATTATCGTGGGTAGAGACTGGCATCTCAGCAGAAGTAGGAATTTGAACTTGAGTCGGAATTTTATTTGGTTGGATTATTGTTGGTTGTAATGGTGGATCTATTTGGTTTGTTTGTGTTGGATGGCTTTGGTTTGGTATTTGAGGTTGTTCATGCGAGGCTTCTACTTGACGCCTAGTCCTCCTTTTCTCCTCTTCACCCTCATTGGTTCTTCTTCGTTTCTCCTCCACTACTGCTTCATGCTCTACCGAAGAGCATAGGTATGTAACAACCGAAAGAGTGTCTACTGGATCGTCCCATCCACTTACCCCTCGGATTTCATTACTAGCTGTCTTTAAAATTTCATGATGCATCTTCCCGCGGTCTAAGGACTTTATTACTTTAGACCACGGTTCTAAATCATTATTTTCGTCAACTACCTGACATGCATACGTATGTGATGTTGAAGCAACGTTTTCACAAGTGCCAGGGAAGAATATTTTCATTCCTCCCCGACCAAAATTAATGTTTACCTTTTCTCCAGTCTTAGAATCATATATCATCTTTTCCTTAACGAATACCAAGTTCTTTGCTAATGCTTCTTTGAAGCTCTCACATGAGTATCTGTTATGCTCCAAAGAGTCACACCAAATACATCTTTTAATTTCTGGAGCTTTTGGATTTTTAGGTGCTGGTGCTTGTAAAGATTGAGATTCAATCATCTGCTTCATACTTTGAATCGTAAGGTCACTAAACTTTTTGAACATATCTTCCATTGTATTAGTGGGCACAACATCCTTTGGTATTGGTAGGTTTACCTGAGGGTTCTGTACAGGTTGCTGAACAGCCTGAGCTTGTTCTTCTTGCAAATCATCATGCCAGCTTTGCATGAACTTAGACAAAGTTCTTTGCTTTTCTACATATCCCCTAACAGCTTCATCTACATTACCCCAGTCTTCGGTAAGACCAGACTCAGTTCCTATTTGTTGTAATTGTGGAAAAATTTCTTCTCGGGCTTTTGAATCTATAGCCCGAAGAAACAAGGATACCTTTTCTTGATCCATAGCCCTCCTATCATAATCAGATAAATCTGCAAATTGTTGATCAAACTCTCTTTTTATATCTAGAACAGATTGATCTTTTGGTTTATGTATCCACTTTAGAAATGTGGATCTAGTCACTTTATCTTCATCATCCAGTGCAAACATCCTTATGAGTATCATCTTGTATTGTGACCACCTTATTTGCCCTTCTATAACTAGTCGAGGTGCATCCACAACTAGTCGGTCACGCAAATGTAATTCTGAAACGTATACAAAATTGTCAATTAATTCTTGATCACTTAATGGTGTTAGACCCGTACCAAGGTATCGTGCCTCCAATTCATATTCCTTGCAAAAACGAGTAACATTTTTACCACTGAAATATCCACTTCTTCTGACTACTCGCTCATGAAATGCCTGGATGGCACTCCGTCTTTTCTCGTCCTGCTGAAAGCGCAGAAGTTGGGTTATAACATCCATCGTTGCGTCGCCCATAAATGGTCAAGCACAATGAGCTCACTCAACTGCACCACTCTTTAAACTAGGATCAGGATCTCTACACTCTCCTCCTTTCACGTCGGGTTCACCAGGTATGTCGAAGGGTTCATAGGAAAGGAGGGGAAAGTAGGTTAAAATTACTCAAAGTGTAAATTTTATTTTTATTGTTAGCTTTCGAAACATTCTCTCTGGTCATTAAAGAGGTGAAAAATATTACGGAGCAAACTGATATACAAATCACTACGAGGGGATCGAGAATTAGTGACGTTTCAATGCTGTAGACTGTACACACATTCGGATCCTTGTTCAGATCGGCACGATGAACAGATAATTGATAAGTAGAAATCTAATGTATGGAAAAACAGCCGAAACCGCCGATCACCATCCGATCCAAACTGATCAAACATCTAACCGATGACACACGGACTAAAACAGTAAGTCTCTTGCCGTAGGCCTGTTCGTATGTCGTCGAGTTGGAAAAAAAAGAGGGGAGTGCACAAGTTAATTCCTCCTAAGATTCACATAAGAACATGGTTTTATCAAGCTTAGTTCAATTTTTGACGAGTGAGCTATCTTCATTTTCTAATAATTTCCATGTGTGTGTTATACAGCTCATAGAAATGAGGGAGCCTTATCATTTGCAGACTGAAATTTGTAAACTTTAACAAAGAACAGTAGTATCTATCTAATTCGAACAAGCTTCCTACTGTGATATGAAATCCAAACATCAGAAGCTTATGAGACGCAATTTAATCTCTTGATGAAGCATCTAATTTCGCGAGTATGCTTCGTGAGGAAGTTCCTATTTACAACATGCTAACCTCTAATGCTAAATGCAAATAACGAAGGCGATTCATTTAGATTAAGGACAAGCAAAAGACAATCCCTATATAAGCAATATATGATAACACACAGTCATACTCTTTCTGATGTAAACAAACACTTAGCATAAACACAAAACATTTTTATGTTTATTCACTGCCTCAAATACAGTTGGCATGATAGACATGTTGAACCCATTTTTCTTAGCATTAAAGCGGTGAGTGCTCAGAATTCGGAGATCGTAATCTCACATTTTTCAGCACAGTACTGTATTTCCATCATCTAATCAACAAAAGATCACAAATAATGTTGCCAAGCAGTAATAAGATTTTTTTTTAGAACCTATTTTCGAGAAGAGATCTCAACAAAGCTTACGTGACAATAGGTATCATTTGCTAGAAGATTACAAAAAAAAAAAAAAAATTAATCCATTCGAGGCAAAATCAATGCTCCGGATGAGGATTGCCTCTGAACATTCGCATTGATCAAGAGGAAAATTGCACACTCTTTTTGAAGCAAATCCCAAAAAAAAAAAAAAACATTGGTATTCTCTGCACTATGAGGCTAAAATATACAGTCATGGACTTGAATGCTTTCAGGATGGACATGTAACAGGCAATAAACTGCGTTATTGAGTCCAATTGTGCATAAAAGATTTGGTCAAGTCTGTATGGAAGAAATTTCAAGCCCACTTCAAAAATCTATGGCCATTATGACAAAAGAAAGCCCTAGACGATAGTGCGCATCTGCATTCAGAAGGGTGGTATGTTAAAAAGGTTTCTCTATAAAATATGTCTTTCATCAGGAAATGCCAAGTTCGGCCTCTGCTCCCTGAAACTCTTGAACTTGGATAGTCCACGTAACACAAACCAAAAAGGGAGTTTTTACTTTATGAGCACATCAGGATGGAACTACACAAAGTTATACATCAAAAAAAAAAGTGAGGTACAATCCTACTGCCTCAAAACAAAATATCAAAACAAAATGCTTCAAGGTACAATCCTACTGTCATGGAATCGGATCCGTGTGAGCACAAACTGTTCAGCTGCACAGAGGACACACTCTGGCACCAAAATCTGAGACAGCAGTCGATTCATGCAAAACAAGAGACCTAAGTAATCACATGTACTGATAGTATTCATCCTCAAGTAAGTGGGAACCCTTGCCAAGATACAGGCTCGCAGCAATTGACTAGCTTCATGAAATTATTTACAGCTCAGGTTTGCCACCTGCAAGCATGCAAGCTAGGCCACATATAACAAAAAGAGTACCTCTATCTCCGAAGCGAACAGATTGAGTACAGTCTTCTCGATGTTCTTACATAATCAGATCGAGTTCGATGCCACTAGCCTCTGCGTCCTATGTCCTTCCCTTTTTGTGCCCTGCTCTCCGAGAATTCCCCACTCAATATTCGTCTGAGAAGATCTGAGTGCGATTGCATGTTTTCTTTCTGAATCCATGTAAAGACCTTTGAAAACTATAGTTCAATGTTATTCAGAATGGCCCCTGCCACTACCATCCCAGTGAATTCAAGCTGACCCCAGTCGGTAGAAACAACAGGCTTGGATGTTCGTCCTCCCCCTGGACTCCGCTGCCTCCACGTTCCATTACTTTTTTCGTCGGCTTCCTTCCAGACAGCGATCGTGTCCCCAATCTACCCTTCCTCGCAAATTACGAAATCCCATTTGGCCGAAAAATCCGATCCATCTCCAGAATTACATCAACTAGATTGCATCTGTCAATCTCCCCTGTTGTGTCCATAATTGTGAATTTCAAATTCGCCACATGTATGAGATCATATGTCCGTGGGTAAGTAGAGAATGCTTCACACCAGTCATGTACGGTGTACTACTCCTATCGAAGCACGATCATAGATGACTGGTAATGTATTAAGACTAGAAGTTGGAACTACATTCATGACCCAAATAGGGTCTCCTATAAGTGCAGCTGTAAAGCCCCAAATACTGCATTCATATCAATAATTTCCGCATCCGTGAAGTGCCAAGAGCCAAGCCAAGTGGTTCCTTATAATATTCGACTCTCCTCTCCCAACGATGTATATCTGCTTCCAAAAGGATCGCTTTATCACCATGTGGAACAACTGAAAGCCTCTTTGGAGGGTAAGATACGTTTAGATCATTTTGGTGGTGTAAGATCTTCAGGAACTCCCTGCTTCAAAGAGGTTGGCAGTCTGCTCACACAATCTTTCAATGGCACATGCCACAAAGCATTCATGTACACACATATTCTCAAGCAAACACACACAAAATGCATATTTTTACGTTCATCAATACACACACTAACCAAAATACATACATAAATACATGATTAAATGCAGACACACACATGTTCTCATTCACATACAAAGTGCACATATACATTAAAGTTTGCACGCCTTTATATAAATGCTTATGCACAAATGATCACACAAATGCATGTTTTCATGACATGCTTACACCCCTAATAACACAACCGCACACAATATTTGTCAAGTCTTTTTAGCCATACATGAGAATGATATGAGCAAGTACCACATGACCTATATCATCGATAATTCATTATCTCAAGCAAATTATGCAAGTTATCAAAACATGGTGAAGAAGTTAATGAGGGATAGAGATCACCAATCTGCATTCATGCTACTAAGTTTTTGAGTTGAATGTTACGTTCCAAATCTCCAAGCTTATTGTCGTATCACGACCACAACGTGGTGCTTGTTTCAAAACATATAATGCCTTTTTCAACCTGCACACTTTGTTTTCATGCCCTTTTTGCACAAAGCCACATGGCTAAAAAACATACACTTCTTCATGCAAGTCACCATTCAGAAATGTAGTTTTAATGTCCAACTGATGTACATTCCAACCATGATGAGCTTTCAGAAAATGAGTTCCCCGATCGAAAACTAATTCCAACGGTAATCCATAATGCGGAAAGATATCATTATGCGATTTCCTTGCTACTATTCATGCAGTAGCTTGCTTAGTTGCCGTGCTTCGTCCCAGTGTGTATAATAATCCGTACAGGTTAAAATGTATAGGGTTCGATAGGTGGTGTGATGGGACCAATAAAGTCCAAACCCCATTTTTGAAAAGGTTTGAGGGACAAAATCAGCTGCAATGGAAAGTGCCGACTATCACGGGGTTCTCTAGTTCATTGGCATGGATCATAATTTTGTACTACTTGTTGCACATCCAAGCACATAGCTGGCCACCATAATCTAGACTGCTGGATTTTCCGCACTGTAATCGAATGATTGAAGTGTCCACCAGCTTTGCCAGTATGAGCCTCCGAAATGATAGCCCACACCTCGTGTGGAGGAAAACAACGCATCCAAATAGCGGTTGGATCCTTATGATATAATTGGCCCATAATAACGGTAAACCTACGACTACTGTAGCTCAAGTGTAAGCACCACCTCCTTTACTTGTCAATCCGCGGAGACGTGAGGACCGGTATGAAGACCACGAGCAAGTGAAGGCACAAGTGCGTGAGTGAAAGCACCCAAGCATGCACACACATACACACACATGCGCACGAAGTAAGATCAATGAGAGGAACAATGGAAAGCTTCAATTGCCCAAGAGTTCTCTTACAAAAGCTCTATTCTCTATCAAGCTAACCCCAAAAATGAGCTCTCTAGCTCTTTTTATAGTTTTTTGACTAGTTTTGGCCCTGTCCAGACGTAGTGTCCGGCCTAGTTAAAAATTAGGTTCCAGGGCTTATTTGAGGGCTCAAACGGAGTCTAAAAATTATGAAAATTGGTAGGATGATAGTTCTAATACTCCTCAAGCTCAAGGACTCCTCGTCTTGAACAAAATGGAGTTATAAAAATAGATAATGGTATTTACAATGGTTTTTAGTGATGAAAATCACTATTTTTGTAGGGGATTCTTCTGAAAATTTGACATACACTTCTTGGAGCTCCCTACCTGCTCCTTCTTCTTATGTGTCCACCTCTTTGATGTGCTCCTGTGCTTTGTCCTTGCCCTTCAGCTTCAACACTCCCCCCCCTCTCGAGTCTGTCGTCCCTGACAGACCCTTGTTGTAGTGGTTGTTCCAAGTAGTGCCTTGAGAGGAAGTGTCCCTTCTGTATGAACAAAAGTCGTCTGACTTCCAGATGTGGCAAGGTTGGTTGGCTGGTTCTGCATCTATCACTGTGAGTCTTTGCACGTTGTAGTCTCTTGGTATGTGCTTCTTCCTTGGATTCCAACATGACTGTGTCGTTGTGCGTCTCTGTTGATGACCTCAGATCCTCCAAAGATGATGTTCGTAGTAGTCATGCCAAGTACTCATAACCCATAATGGATGATGGGTAAGTGTGTTCGTGCATGGGTTAAGGAAAATATGTGCCTTGTGCACGGCCTTGTAATGTAGCCCTATGCATGCTTACTTGGAAAATGCATTGGAAGAAATATGGTGCAAAAAATTGGGGTCTTGAGCTAAGTGCTCAATGGTATTCCGACGAAGAGGTTTCCTAAGCTATCAGGGTTATGATGTTTCCAAAGCAAAGATTCGTACCATGAAGAAGGTCGATCAATGTTCATCTCCTCGTGTTGTACACTAGGCCTTTGGGATGGAACATTGTTGATGAATGTCCGTCTTGATGGTCCACTGATGAGATCTTTTGAATGGCTGATCCTGTCTCCTCTTTTCAAAGCATCATTTGCCAAATATAGAGAATTGAATTTCTTTATATTCCTTGACCAACAACATTCGATAACTACACCAAGGTTAGTTTCACATATTCTCTCTAGCTCACCATAAGCAAGAATCTCCTCATCCAATATACATGCAAAGATTTGCAAGGTACTAGAACTACCCCGTGCAGATATCTCCCTGGGTGCTCTCGTACATGCAATAGTTATGCATCACTCAAGTTGCAGACCTTCTAGCTCTTCACTCCTACCATGGTAAGAGGAAACCATAGTTGTGGATGCCCTGTTCATGCCAAGTTCCTGACATCTACCAGATAAGGCAACAATTATATCATCTGCTGGCCGAGACACACTTCTATCCGAACTCATGTTCCACCTTCAACTAAGCATGACTCATTCATGTGTCATAAACCAAACCTGGGAATTGGCGCTCTCTCGCTTTTCCTTTTTTTTTTTCTTTTTTTTGAGAGCAATGTCACAAAACAAGAAGATAGACGTTAGTATCAGTAAAACTAGATGACATGTGTCAATGTGCTCGTGTGCCTGGGACTCTCAAATGTGTCTATGCACGGCCATGTAATAGGGCCCTATATCAATGCATACTTTGGAAATGCATGACCTGAATGGTGCAAAAGACAGGGTTGTGCAAGAAGCACATGGTTGTCGCTCGTCGAGGCTTTTGATGTTACTTGTAGTTGTTGATGCCGGCTTTGGTGGAGGTATCCATTGGATCTCGAAATGATGTAATCCTCCTTATTGGGGTCCATTTTAGAACAACATTTGGCACTACAGAGATCACTTCAGGCGTCTTCATCTTTGGATACTTCCTGAACTGTGGTGTCCAGTGTGGTTGGCGCTTTGATTTGGTGGAGGCTACTTGTACTTTTGGCTTCCAAACCCATACGCTTTTTGCACATCTTCCTACTACTGTTGAAGAGGTGATTTGATCTTCTTTCAGTCTCTGTATGCGGTTCTTACCCTTTTCTCTTATTGGCTTCTTTGTTGAGACCTTTCGCATGTGGGAGAACATAGGTTGTTGTGGATGCAAGAGCTTCTTAGGTACCCACATCTGTAATCGCCCTTGTTGAGCTGCAGCTAATTTCTTAGGCACCCAAACTTGTTGGATACCTTGTGATTGAGCTTGTTCGAGCTGCTTCCTTCGTCTTTTGGCCTGATTGGCTTGCCTGGATGGGATTTGTGGGAGCAAGGCTGGTGGTTGCTCACCTTTGTGTACCCAGATCTGTTTCAAGCTCGGAACTGCTTTCCTGTCGAATGGTGTCTTTCTCTTTGATGTAGCCGTTGTCGTGAACAATTGTGTTTCCCTGTGTGGTGGACTCACTACTGTGGCTACTTGTTTCTTTGGAGAAGAAGAAAGATCCACCTGCCTTTGAACCTATTCTTCCACAATTGACTCCTTCTGCATCATAAAGCTTTTGACACATACAACATCTTCTTCCATATGACTAGTCTTAGAAGAATTAAGAGAGTGTGTGGTGTCATGATCTAGGAGCATGCAGTTCTCTAATTCTAATGTGATGCATTGTGCATGTACCCAAACTTGAAGAATTTGACTTCTTAGGTTTAAGTTGACTGCATTGTCATAAATCCAATCTTGTCCTGAGACAAGTGGTTCTGTAAGGTTCTCATCTTGACACACTAGCACTTTGACTTTCATTGGAACATCTTGAAGGTAGATGGGAAGTTCCACCTCGCCCATACAAGGGGTTTCCACACCTCCCAATCCTATGAGATAAGCTTCTATGGGATTGATGTTCAACTGCAAGTTTTGGCAGTAGGATAGTCTAACTGCACTACTTGCTGCACCTGAGTCAATCAATGCTTTCACAGTCCTTGCACCCTTTCCTCGTCCTATCTCTATGGTCACAAAGGGACGTCGGTCAATGACTTGAGAAGTAGTTATGCCCGATTTTTGGCACATATCCATGTGATATTTTGGGGCTTTTGAGTTGACATCTAGGCCTAATCGCCTTAACTTATTTCGCCTTATGCGCTCTCTAGCCTCTGCTTGTGCTTCTTCTCTGACTCTCATCTCTTCTTCTTTTCGTTTCTTAGCAGTGTTGAGTCTCATTAGCATGTCCTCTATAAGAGGTTCTTGATATAACTTGACTCGACAACCACTGATATAGTTTGGCAAAATGTCTCCTTCTAGAGTGGCCAACTGAACTGCACCACTAGTGGAAAATCTATTAATGATCATGGGTCCATATCCTCTTTTTTCCAACTTACGGGCATGTTGTTTTAGTGTATAAACCAACACTAGATCTCCCTCTTTCAATCCCTTATCCTTGATGTGTGCATCAAAGTATGCCTTTTGCCTCTTCTTTGCAGCGTAGATGCCTGCTGCCGCTCATAGCCTCGTCTCACCTAAGCGTTCGAGATCAAAGATCCTAGAGGACAATTCATGCCCATTCCACTCATACTCTTGTGCTACTTTTAAGGCAGGGATTAAGAAATCTAATGGTAGCACAGCGTTCTGTCCAAAGACCATCTGAAATGGGGTGGCGTTGAGTACCGTTTTGTAGGCAACTCGATAAGCCCAAACAGCATGATGAAGTTGTTTGTCCCAATCAGAGCGTTTATTATTTACCAGTTTTGTCAATACGTTACAGAGGATCTTATTGGTGCTCTCGGCTTGTCCATTAGCTTGTGGGTGATAGGGGGTAGACTTCTTATGTATCACCAAGAATTCTTGGAGAAGATTTTCAATGACTTCATTCAAGAAGTGTGTGCCTCTATCGCTCACTAACTCTATTGGTAGCCCATATCTCGTGAACACCTTCTCGAATAAGAACTTAGCTGTAGTCTGAGCATCATTCTTGGTTGTGGCTTTCACTTCTACCCACTTTGTAAGATAATCTGTGGCTACAACAATATACTCTACATGGGAGTTTCTAGCTAGGGGGTTAATAGGACCTATGAAATCTATGCCCCACTTGGAAAATGCACGCCCTCCCATCATTGGCCTCAAGGGCATCTCGTCTTTTCTAACTGGATATTGTGCACGTTGGCATGTGTCACATTTCTTCACATAGGTATGTGCATCCATATGAAGAGTGGGCCACCAAAGTCCTGAGAATAGAATGGTCTTGATCACTCGGTCAGGACCAAAATGTCCACCTGCAACACCACTGTGTGCAGTTTCTAAGACCTTTAAATAGTCTGATTCATGAACGCACAGTCTTAAGTAACCATCTTTGCCTCTTCGGTATAGGTTCTCTCCTACTAAGGCATAGCCTTGAGCCTCTTGCTCCATGTTTCGTCTTCTTGCTAGACTAGCCTCTTTGGGTAATCTTCCCGATCTCATAAACTCTACCAATGTAGCACTCCAATCTGGAATTAATGACACTTGATAAAGGGTTGCATGCTCCACTGGGGGTCTCTCTCTGCACATTGGACAATTCTTAATCCAGTCATGTATTTCTTTGTCCATGCTAGGCCAATACACTCCTAAACGCTTCAGATTCTGCAATGTTCGTTGTTTAGAATAGTGATTTCCTAGCAATCCTTCATGAGCTTGCTGCAACCAACTACTATGTTCATCATCCTCGACACAACAAGCTAATACACCCTCAGTATCTTGTTTGTACATGCTTCCTGCCAATATGTGATATTTTTGTGATCTTACAATTTCTTCTTGTGATGTTTTCACATTCTTGTTTGCAGGGCCAAAGGTTAGGACTGGTACCAACTTATTTGCCCATTTGGGAACAACTTTCAAATTGAACAGATAAGCATCAGGTAGTTCATTAGACACTCCTTGCGGTGACTCTCCTGAAGTAATGCGAGAAAGGTGATCTGCCCGAAGGTGGGTTCTACCTTTCCTGACAACAACTTCAAAGTCATATTCCATTAGTAAGAGGAACCATCTTACTAAGCGTCCAGTATTGCAAGGTTTATTGACCAAATATAACAAAGCTTGATGATCAGTGAAAAACTTGAACTTGTTGGCCAATAAATAGTGTCTAAACTTCTTCACAGCATATACCATGCCTAAGCCCTCTCGCTCAGTTGTGGTATAGTTTCGTTCCGCTGCGGTTAGCTGTCTGCTAGCATATGCTATGGGTAAATCTAAATTTCCTTCACCGGTGGGTTGTGCTAGCACACATCCTATGGCATGATTGGATGCATCCACATGGACATGGAATGGTTTATTCCAATCAGGAGTGGTCAGTATTGGTGCTGTACACAAACGTTTCTTCAGTTCATTGAAAGAATTCTCGCATTCGTCGTTCCACTCAAAATTAGACAACAAGGCATAAAGGGGTCTAGCTATGATCGCGTACATGTGGATAAACCTACGGTAATATCCACAATGGCCCATAAAGGCTTGTACCTCTTTAACATTCCTTGGTCGTGGCAGCTCTGCTATGGCTCGTACCTTATCTTCATCTGTTGAGATTCCATTCTTAGAAACAATATGACCTAAGATTTTACCTTGACGCACCATGAACACACACTTTTCTGGGTTCAGACATACTCGATATTCTCTACACTTGTTAAAGATTTGTCTGAGTTCAGGGATGTGAAATCTTCTTTCTTGGGAATGATTACATAAATCATCCACATATACTTCTAAGCTCTTTCGCAAGAACTCTTTGAAGACATGACACATGAGCCGTTGGAATGTTGCAGGTGCATTTGTGAGCCCGAATGGCATAACACAAAATGCAAAGATTCCCCATTCTGTGGCAAAAGCTGTTTTGTGTTGATCTTCTGGGGCAATGGCTACTTGATTGTAACCTGAAAACCCATCAAGGAAGCTATAAACTTCCTTGCCTGCAACACGCTCCAATAGGTGTTCTGTGATTGGAAGTGGATAACTATCTCTGATCATAGCGGCATTAACTTTTTTAAGGTTAATACACACTCGCAACTTTCCGTTCTTCTTGGGCACCACTACAATGGGGGACACCCATTCAGTATGCTCAATCACATAGATGAATCCAGCTTCAATCAACCCATCAATTTCTTCTTTTATTTTGGCTGCATAGGTATCATTATATGTGTAGGGCTTCTGTTTGGTGGGCTTGGCATCAGCAATCATGGGGATAGTATAAGAGCAAATTCTTGGATCTACCCCTTTCAAGTCTCTATAGTGCCACGCAAACACATCCCTATATTCCCTTAATAGAGCTACAAGCTCCATTTCTTCTCTTGCACTTAGGTCATCTCCTATATATGTGCATCTCTCTTCGTTCTCTTCGATGGTCACTACAATCTTCTTGGTCTTTTCTTTATTATCATATGATTCTCCTATGATGGCCTCTCTCTTAGGCATTCGTACTAAAATTTTGCGGTCGTCAACTTCATATTTCTTGAAGTTCTCTGGTACTTCAAACAATGATTCCTCCTCTTCTTGTTTCACTGCTTTTCTTTTCTTTTTCTTTTGACTGCTCTCACTTCCATCCTTCAAATTTACTGTTTTAATACTTGTGAGAGGTTCTTCTTCTTTCTGGGTGAACACTCCTATATCTTCTAGATAGTGCTGCTCTGAGTTAAAGCAACTATCCATCACAATGGACTCTATATCATCGTCATTCTCTTCTTCTTCTATGACATCACTAGGGTCACATTCTTCTAGCAAGGGCTGACACATGAACACTGAGATATCATAACCCTCCTCATCACAATGAGGTGTCCATTGTTCTTCATTGACAACAATGTCCATGGTGGCTAAGATTTCTGGCCAGCCATGAGGCTCAAATTCCTCATCTGGAAAGATCATCGGTGTATGGGTTGGGTCCTTAATTGGTCTATCTCCTGGCAAAGTTCCTTCTTCTCTTGCCTTTAAACGTTTTTCCTCTTCCTTTGCGACCTTGCACATCCACAAATGAGTATCTTCATGCAGCCATGATGGATCTGGTGAACTTTCAGAATGCACAGAGATGGAATCTTCTTTCGCTTTGTGGATAGGATTCCACTGTAGGGGTGGTACATCTCTGAAGGAGTAATCCTTCAAATTGACCTTGGTGGTGACCCCTAAGTGTTGTAAGTACAAGGAGTTGGTTCCCCAATTCTGTACTATTTGCAATTGTCGTAGGAAGGGTCTTCCTAGGATCATCTCATAAACATTATTTTTCTCAAAGTCACATATAGCAAATGTGTGCTCAAACTCGACACCACAAGTGGTTAGAGTTATCCCTTCTAGCAATCCTAGAGGTCTTTCAAAATGACCATCAGCCATTTGAAGCTTCATTCTAGTTGGTCTTAATGTGGGCTTGCGCCATTGCTTCCACAAGGAGGTGGTTGCAATAGCAACACCAGCACCTGAATCTATGATTGCTTTGGTTGTGTAACCTTGGTAGGTGATTGGAAGATAAGTATTACCTTCTTCACCCTCACACATGTCCCCTATTTTGTCTAGAGGTATCTCTGGTACTTTTTGCTTAGAGCCTGTTTTTGGCATATTGGACTCAAGTTCTGGAACCTGATCCTTCACATGATTCCATAGCTCAGGTTTTGCTTTGAGCAGCTCTTCTACAGTGAGATGACATTGAACCTTAGTGTTCTTCACGACATCAATGTTCCTTGGGACCATTGAGTCTTCATTTCTTACTAGTATTGTGGGAGCTCTAATCTGGAGAGATTCAAATTCCCATGGGCCTGGAAATTGAGGCAATTCTTCTAAGGTATTAGATTCAAAATCTAATCTTTTGTCTTCTTTTTGTTCTGCTTCATCTCCGTAAATAGATGGAATGTCTTGGGGAAATTGATCATGAAGATCATCAATCTCAGGAATAGGAGGGGAGTTACCCTTCTCCTTGGCCCATTTCTCTTCTTGTATTTCCCACAAGAACTCTTGAGAGTACTGTTGAATTGAAGGAGGCTTTCCAACATCCGTGGAATTAGGAACATAAGCTCCCATTGGTGGTGAGCTTCCTCTCTCAATAACTAGTTGAGCCTGTGGAGGTAAAGAAACTTGTGGTTTGTTTACCAACTGCTCTAATCTTTCTAGTAACCCTTGGAAATGCAAATCTGGTTTGACAGAGTTTGTCTGATTGAACTTTTGACTAGTCTCAAGTATAGCTTGAGCTTGTTCTACCATTTTCATGCACATCTTCATTCGTTCAATCTCTAAATCCGCTCTAGGGTAACTCTTGTCTAGATTTGCAGCTGTTGGCCCTTCTTGAAGACGAGCCTGGTAGGCCTTGAACATCATGTCCAAGCCTTCTAGGGTTGGATCTGCAAGAACAGACCCCGATTGCGGCCTATTTACAATGGGTGGTGGGGTGGGATGAGGTGGAGTGGATGGAGTTTCAGCATGCGAGGGGCTTTGAGATGCAATGTCTTCTATTTTTGTTTTCGCTTCTTTTAAGCTTTCTTCTAGTTCCGATAACTTTTTATTCCACTTGCGATTGGCCTTCTCTCTGGTATCCTTCCATGTTCTTGTTTTCCTCTTACTAGGCTCTCCTAATTCACTCGACTCTGATTGTTCTGCTGGTTTATCCTGTTTTAAGGCTTGTGCCCTAGTGACAGCTTGTATAGGAGCCACATTGCTACTACTTGAACTTGAATCTGCCACTAAGCCTACCACATTAAAGGGTGTAATCTTGGGTGCACTGGAGGGGTTTCTTGGACAACCTCTAGGGAGATGGTCTTTGCCACAATCAGGACAAAAATCCTGTATTGTGATAGCCTGTCCTTGACTCGGAGATGGTGGGTGGGGACAGTCACGAATGAAATGGTCACCATGACATCTGAAACAAGATCCTCTAGGGGCTTGTGGTCTCATTTGTCTCAACTGGGGCCTAGGGTTAGGATTTGTGTACATGACATTGGAGTATTCTGGCTCCCAATTTTGCTCCATAGGTGGTGCCTCATATTGATACGAGTAAATCTCACTATGTTCAGGTGACTCTGTGTAATAAGCATGTGGACTACCTTCATGGGAGTAGTTTGAACTATGAGCATGAGAGTCATTATCTGGTATCAATGGGGTTAGTGGGACCAATGCTCTATTTGGATTTTCCTCTCCCACGGCATACTTGACTGGAATCACGTTGGCAGGAGTTGGTGGTTGGTTTCCCAAGACTGGTTGTGGCCTATATTGTGCCTGATATTGCTGTTGTGGTCTATTATATGGCTGTTGGTATTGGTTTTGATACCTACCTGGTTGGTAAAGTTGTTGATAATTCTGTCTAACAGCCTGCCTATTATAGGGACAATCTTGAGCCGTGTGGTTCGTATATTTTCTCTCAATAGTGCAATATGGAGCATTCCTTTCTCTCATGTTCTGGTTGTGCAATGGGCATACATTAGCCATGTGGTCGCCTCCGCAAGTATAACACCGATTCACTGGAGTGACTCTCTGTGTTTGTTTATTTTGGACTCCCAGCTTCTTGGCAACTTGCTCAGCTATCTCCTCTATTTCCGTGGAGATTTTTGAAGTATGACTAGTAGAACTATCCTTATAGAGTTTGGATAATCCTAACTCCTCACCCAAGTTATCTTCTATGTCAATGCACGTTCGCAGGCACTCTTCTATGGATCTAGGCTCTTTCAAGTATACATATGATCTTAACTTTGTGCTCAGTAAGCCATCTAAGAACAAAGCCACTTGTTTGGCTGGTGTGGGTAGCTCTAGAGTAGGGCATCTTTCTAGGTACTGTCTGAACCTTCTACCTGCTAGTCGCACTGTTTCTTGGGGTGTCTGCTTGAAACTATGGATCAAGGATGATGTGTTATGCCTGATACCACTCTTGGAAAATTCTACAATGAATTCGTCTAGCAGTTGACCTATATCGCGATAGTTGCGACTACTCAGTGGTTGAAACCAAGCTAAGGCAGTGCCCTTAAGAGTCAAACCAAATGCCTCGTACTGGGTGAACAAGTCCTCAACCTGCTCAGCTCTTAACACTTGTTTGAACTCGGCCACATGATCATAAGGATCTCCTGACCCGTCAAAATAATTCTTCATTGCCTTGATCACTTGAGTGGGTCTAAGGGTTCTTGTGTGCTCTCGGGGTCTAGGCAATGGAAAATCATGTTCATCTCTTTGTTGCCTATGTGCTTGATGTCTCTCTCTTTCATGTCTTTCATTTTCAAATCCTGCTCTATTTCTGCCCACGGTGTGTGCAAAACTTACCTCAGGTCTCTCTCTAGTTCTTTCTCTCTGGGCTTCATGAGCTTGGGATGATCCTACTCCTTGGAGGCCATGGGAAACATTGGATCTTGGTGGAGGGAAAATCAATTCATTCTTCCAAGTATATGCATGTCTATCATGTTCTGTTACCAGGAATATCTTCTCTGATGTGTTATCCAGGTAGACAACTTTGCCTGGTATCTCAGGATCTTTGAATTCATAGATGATAACTATGCCCAATTGGCTAGATTGAGCTGGCTTGAATCTCCAAAAGGCTTCCTCTGTTTCTCTATTAAAAAATAGTTCTATGCTTTTGTTGTCTTGAGGGATCCAGTCCGAAGTGATCACTCGGGTCAAAACTGACTTACCTCTAGGAGTCTGGGGTCCTTGTCCTACATTTCCTTGTTCTAGGCCTCCTATCTCATTCTCATGAATGATATTTCCAAACTCATCGGTCCTATCTGGTTGGTTGGTAACCACATACATGGTTCATTCCTTATCAATGTATGAACCCTCTTCGAACTTGACCACCGGGTGTTCAAGTCCAAAAGATTGATCTGGATTTTTGAGTTGGACCACTGATCGCCTCAAGCCATCCTCATAGATGCGAGCACCTAATCGGTTAGTCCGAATATATTCCAACTGTGTCTTATAGGGACCTTCTGGTGTTTGTAGATGGGCAGTCCCTGAGCCACCTGTAGGTTTTCCCATACTAAAAGACATTTCTGAATCACTTGTGTCTGAACTTAGTAAAAGATGACCACTTAGTTGTTGTGCCCAAGACTTGGATGTATGGTTGACACTAGCCTCAGAAGATCTAATGCTTTGTTTATCCTTGCCTAAGTGTCTACCAAATCTCAGGTTCATATGCTTTAGTCAAGAGTCCAAATTTTCCCTTTGGTATGGTTCAAAATTCTTTGGAGCCCCGTGGTTCCCTAGTCCCACTTGAGGGTCAACTTCAAATTATCCTATCTCAAAATCAACGTGTTATTCTTGAAAAAAATAGTTGAGATCGTGTAGGATTTGAAACGAGCTTTCCAACGAGCTATAGAGCTCAAAAAATGGACTTTGGATGAAAAAGTTATGTCAAATCAGGCTCCAGGGGGTCAAAAATGGCAAACAGGACCTTTGGAGAAAATCGCGATTTTGTGAACTTTCAGAGAATCGCGATTTTGTGAACTTTCAGAGAATCGCGATTTTGTGAACTCAGAAAATCGTGATGTTGAGCACAAAATCGTGTTTCTGAAAATCGCGATGTTGAGCACAAAATCGTGTTTCTGAAAATCGCAATGTTGAGCACAAAATCGTGTTTTTGAAAATCGCGATTTTGACTCAGAGAATCATGATTCACAAAATCGTGTTTTTGACTGAAAATCGTGATTTGTGAGAATCTCGATTTTGAGCCCGCTGAAAATCGTATTTTCTCAGAATCATGTTTTTGACATGAAAATCGTGATGTTGAGCACAAAATCATGTTTATGAAAATCGTGATTTTGAGCGAAAATTTGTGTTTTCACAGAATCGCCTTTTTCACAAAATCGTGTTTTTGGCTGAAAATCGTGATTTGTGAGAATCGCAATTTTGAGCCCGCTGAAAATCGTGTTTTCTCAGAATCGTGTTTTTGACATGAAAATCGCGATGTTGAGCACAAAACCGTGTTTCTAAAAATCGCGATGTTGAGCACAAAATCGTGTTTTTTGGCATGAAAATCGCGATTTTGAGCATAGAATCGTGTTTTAGAGAATCGTGTTTTTTGATCTGAAAATCGCGATGTTGAGCACAAAATCGTGTTTCTGAAAATCGCAATGTTGATCACAAAATCGTGTTTTTTGGCATGAAAATCGCGATTTTGAGCACAGAATCGTGTTTTAGAGAATCGTGTTTTTTTATATGAAAATCGCGATTTTGAGCACAGAATCGTGTTTTAGAAAATCGTGTTTTTTTGACATAAGAATCGCGATTTTGAGCACAGAATCATGTTTTCACAAAATCGTGTTTTTGAGAATCGTGTTTTCACATAATCGTGTTTTTGAAAATCGCGATTTTGAGCACAAAATCTTGTTTTAGAGAATCATGTTTTTTGATATGAAAATCGCGATTTTGAGCACAGAATCGTGTTTTCACAAAATCGTGTTTTTGAGAATCGTGTTCTCACAGAATCGTGTTTTTTGCTGAAAATCGTGATTTGTGAGAATCGCGATTTTGAGCACAATCACAGAATCGCGATTCTGAGAATGACCACAGAATCGTGATTCTTTCAGCCAACTTTTAGGCGGGAAAACTGAAAATCGTGATTTTTCAAAAAATTTTGAATTTGCACAGAATCGCGATTTTCATCACAGAATCGTGTTTTTTTGGCGAGAAAATCAAATTTCTGAGCGCCGGCAATGGCGAGCTCCGTATGAACAGAAAATCACGAAAAAAACACAGCGCTTGCTCTCCCTTGCACCTCCTAACTCCTTCCCACACAATAATGCATGAAAAATGGTATGAAAATGGTGAAAATGCACTAAAAAACAAGAAATTTCTATGAAGAAGAAGATGGAAGAAGGTGGAGATAATGATGAAGATGAAGATGAAGAGGAAAAAACAGAAAATGAACTGAAATGACAATTTTTTTTACCTTCCAACGTCGCAAATCTACCATCTTACCATCACAACGCTCGTCCTCGAAGCTCTCTCCCCGGCAACGGCGCCAAAATTTGGTGTAGCTCAAGCGTAAGCACCACCTCCTTTACTTGTCAATCCGCGGAGACGTGAGGACCGGTATGAAGACCACGAGCAAGTGAAGGCACAAGTGCGTGAGTGAAAGCACCCAAGCATGCACACACATACACACACACGCGCACGAAGTAAGATCAATGAGAGGAACAATGGAAAGCTTCAATTGCCCAAGAGTTCTCTTACAAAAGCTCTATTCTCTATCAAGCTAACCCCAAAAATGAGCTCTCTAGCTCTTTTTATAGTTTTTTGACTAGTTTTGGCCCTGTCCAGACCTAGTGTCCGGCCTAGTTAAAAATTAGGTTCCAGGGCTTATTTGAGGGCTCAAACGGAGTCTAAAATTATGAAAATTGGTAGGATGATAGTTCTAATACTCCTCAAGCTCAAGGACTCCTCGGCTTGAACAAAATGGAGTTATAAAAATAGATAATGGTATTTACAATGGTTTTTAGTGATGAAAATCACTATTTTTGTAGGGGATTCTTCTGAAAATTTGACATACACTTCTTGGAGCTCCCTACCTGCTCCTTGTTCTTATGTGTCCACCTCTTTGATGTGCTCTTGTGCTTTGTCCTTGCCCTTCAGCTTCAACAACTGCGAAGGCCAAGTTTTTTTCGTGCTTTGAAACTTAAGTAGGAGGGAGCAATGCCATTCTCAAGAAAACAGAGCATCTCTTTGTACCATGTGGCATAGTTATGAGGATCATTCTCCACTTCAACTACCAAAAAAACTTCTGTGTCCGAAAGAGATACATCAACTCTATCAGGGGGTTCCCCATGATCGATGTGTGAGAGAAAGTCTGCAATAGCATGGTTAGCGCCTGGGTGATGAACGATATCAAATTCAAATTCTTGTAAAAGCAAGACCCACCGAGCAAGGCGGCCCACCCAATTTTGTTGTTAACCAAATATAACAACACACTGTGATCTACATGAAAAGTGAATGTGCGACCCAACAAGTAATGTCAGAAATTCTTTATTGAATAGATCAGACCTAAGCATTCTCGTTCCATTGTCGAGTATTTGTGTTTAGCAATTGTGAATCTCCGACTAGCATAGTACACAGGGCAGAACCAACTTTGGTCCTCCTTCTACATCAAGACACTTCCAATAGCTCTATCTAAAGCATCCACATATACATGGAATGATTGCGTCTAATCTGGAGCTTTCAGTACTGGTGTGGTAGCTAGCATTTTTCGTAAGTGCTCAAATGCTATTTGTGCTTCAGATGTCCAGAAAAATTCTATAGGTTTCACCTGTGCTAGCTTGTTTAATGGAATGGCTATATGAGAAAGACCCCATAAGTGCGTGCCATGCCATCGCATCTGACCGAAGAAATGTAATACTTCCTTTGGATTGCGAGATGCTGGAGTTTCTAAGATAACTTTGACTTTATCGGGATCAACTGCTATGCCCTTTTCTAAAATGACATGGCCCAATAATTTGCCACACTTAACTGCAAAAGTTGATTTATTCAGGTTCAAACAAAGGTGGACTTGTTGATAGGAATCAAAACAAGCTTGCAAATGTTCCAAATGAGCTACCATGGTGCCCGAAACAAAGAAATCATCCAGAAAAATGTGCATAAATGAAGTAAGATATGGGGCAAAAACTTGTTGCATGCATCGCTGGAAAGTACTCGACACATTACGTAATCCGAACCACATGATAATACATGCAAAGACTCCCCAATTTGTAATAATGGCCGTTTTTGGTATGTCTTCTTCCACCATCCAAAACTTGATTATATCCGATAAACCCATCGAGAAATGAATACATTTTCCTTCCTGCAACCTCGGCAAGCATACTGTCCAAAAATGGTAAGGGAAAAGGATCTAATATAGTGGCCGCATTTAGTTTCCTGTAATCAACACAAATTTGTAACTGTTTATTTTTCTTCGGAACAATCACTATGGGGGAGACCCATTCCGGATTTTCAATGGGCACAATGTACCCGAACTTTATCACTTTGTCCAACTCGTGTTTAACCTGCTCTGCAAAATTAGGGTTCACTCTATACCGCTGCTGCATCACTAGGGTAGCATCCGGCTTAAGCAAAATTTGATGATGATAAAGCTTCAAATCCATGCTTTTCATGTCTAAATATGTCCAAGAGAAGACATCTTTGTATTGTTGCAACAAGGCAATCAAAGCCATCCGTAAGTCTGGAGTAAGCTCCGAATAGATTCTGACTGGCTTAGGCTCTTCCATAGTTTGCAAATTGACCACCTCCAAAGAATCTTCTTGCACACATATTCGGCCATTCTCCATAGGATCTTTGATCACTGGTTCAATTCTATCCTCGTCCTACAATTCTAGAGATTGTGTACACACAACGGCCGCCGTACTATCCCATTTCAAACTGATGACCGAATTCACATTGATTACATCGAACGAGAGTAAAATCCCTATTTGCTTCCAAAAATTGTTGTTCCTCATCTTCGTCGAGTCCATCTAGCATATGCAGAGGCTCTGCTAATACTGGTTTATGCTCCGAAAGGCAATGCTTCTCTTCATCTAAAGGAACAGAAAACTTGGCATGCCCTCTTCAAAAATTTAATGTCTTTTCATCCCAATTCTTGCGAACTTTAGCATTGTGCAACCATGGCCGGCCCAATAATAAGTTATAATCCAATTTTTTCCCCTTCAGTTCCAATACAACAAATGTAATATTAAATAGAACCTGTGCAATATGAATAGGGATATCTTTGACCAACCCCACTAGTTGTACCCTTGATTGGTCTGCCATCTGAACAAAGAAGGGAGCTAGGTCAATGCTATTGGAACCCATTTGCTTACACATGGTGGTAGATGCAATATTGATACTAGAACCCCCATCAATCAAAACCTTTGGAATAACTTTATTTTTATATTGTACTGTAATCATAGGAACTGCATAATCCACTATTATGTCCGGTACATTCCTTACCATTGAGACTGAGGGTTCTGGATTTTCAAAAGGTGTATACTTTTCCTGCAGTTGTTGTAGTAACTGTGTCCGGAACACTAGGACTAGTTCCAACAATGCCCCCAAAGACAGTTTGATGTGTGATTCCTATAGAAATTCACAATACTCCTTATTTACTAGTGGTTTGTAGTCTTTATACCCTTGCTTCCGCCCATCCGAACCTTGTTTCTATGTTACATCTGTATCCAGTCCAGTACCCATCGATGGCTGTTGCGAGATTTCTTCAGATTTCATACCAACTATATTTTTTAGACGATTCTTTACAAAAGATTTTGCTGGAAATAGTGGAGAATCCACTAGTGCGATGGGTACTCCGTAGCCCACTGTACTGCCTTCTTAAAAGTTTGCTTTTGCTCCGCAAGTGTTGAATAATCCAATTTCTGTCCACTTGAATACTCTTTCTGAGACCGGGTGACTACTGATGTCGACGACTCCAAACACTCCAAAGTCACCACATTGGGTATAGGCACCTTGAGTTTTTCTTCTTGCTTCCATTGATCATATTCCTTAGCCTCCTCGCATTCCCACCATCTATGACCATATTGTAGACAAAACTGACACTGAATTGGGCGATCACCAGGGTTACCTGGTCTAGGTTGTTGAAATCTCCATCCTCTGCCAAACTCTTGTCTCTTTTGTCAGAAGCCACATGGCTGCTCCGAAAATTGCTGTGAATCTGGATATTGAGATGGTCCTGCAAGTCTAGCGTCTTTACTATTCTGCCATTTTTTGATAGAGACTTGGGCCTTATACCCACTCAAATTCCCTTTCCAAGAAGGTACCTCTACTTGTGCAGTAGCCACCAAGGTATTTCGTGCATTAAAGCGACATTCCTCCAAACTATGATTAGTTTTGTTACAAAAGGGGCAAAATACCTGATTAAGTGCACAATCGACCGTGATGTGGCCTGCATTCCTGCACCGTAGGCAATACAACTGCTTCTCTAGGGTTGCACCCTTCTTGAACGCCAAATTAGTCTTGTTAGAGCCCAAATTGGCAAATTGCATCTTTCGATTCATCCTGATCGCTAAGTCAATAATCCGATCGAGCGTACAGGATTGGTCAAGTGTATACATATAGATTTTCTCTTTGATGGGTGGCTACAGCCCATCAACAAAGAATTCTGTTAACATTTCTTTGACAGGATATTTGTCTGTTGGAAACTGCCGCAGTGTAGATCTAAAATCCGATGCATATTGTTTGACCATCCCTTTCTATAGCATATATTGAAGTGAAGAATGTAACTCTGAAACACTCTTAGCAGTCCGAAATCACTCTAAAAATGTCGCCCTCAACTCATCATATGTTGAGAAGTAATCGGGAGAGTAATCAATAAGCCATTTTATGGCATCGTCGACTAATGTGGCTTGGAACGCCTAGAACTTTTGCCGATTTTCATGCAAATTACGATGGTTACATAGATACTGATTCTCAAATATCCGTACTTGCACATCTCGATCCTCGTCCTCTCACCCATGAAAATGAGTATAATTTAACATTGGTAATGGGTGCCTGTTCGTCATCGAACCACCAAACATCTGTAAGGTACCAATTTGAGGTGAGGGTATTAGAGCTAACTGCAATTCTGGTGGGCGTACGCTGCCACCGCTTTGACCTACTTCCAGAGGGTATTTCTCTTCCTGTAGATGGTTCTACTAATCGGTCTTGCTGAATTCCCCTTACTACAATACTTTAGCTAATTTACCATCTTTCCACTCAAAGACTAGATCCTTCAAAATCTTGGGGGGTAAAACTCCGGTTTCCACCCAAAACTGTACTTCCTTTGTAATAGTAATTGCATCCTCAAGAGGAATTTCTTCAAGCTTCAATGTTGTGAGTGTCTGCTGCACGAATTGGTCTAGATAATCAGGATGATGAGTCTTTTGTAAGTACTCCTTGCCACTTCGTACCGACATCAATCCACTTTGTGCTATGTTCGGTTACCCCATCCCATCGTGGTCACCATATGTTGAGCATACTAGTTGCCTACAGACTAACAGTACCCCAATTTACAGGTTCGAGAATGGGGATTTACGAATATACACTACTCGTAAACATGCATTTCTGTTCCACACCAGCTTCAATAGTAATGATTATTAATAGAGATAATTAGTACCACACAGTGTACACAGAGTCATACTTCCGCAACAGTAAATACTTCTTGATTATCAATAAGGGTGCGTTACATCACAATATCATCTCTGCAATCATACTTCAGAAAATACAAACTTCGTCCGTTCTGTATCTACGTATCTGCTCATTCTGTATTCGTCACTTCCAAAATCTATCCGTAAGATATGACATTGTACTTCTTCGTAAGGGTACAGGCTTCGCACCTTTTTTACATTGGAAATAAGAATTGTGATTACAATGAAAGTGGTTGTCCATACTGGCTGCTAACACTACCTTGATGAGTTCTGCCAAATTTGTAGCAGACTTCAAGATACTTATACTGGCAAACCAAAACCCGTATATATCTTTGGCACAAAAAGACAAAATAGCTTGCAGAAGCACTGTGATAGTGCATCTGAAGGCCGAAATGAGCTAAGATCCCAATTTTTGCACAACAGAGAGAAGTTATTTTTATCTCCTAATCACGCAGAGTATGCTCACCAAATTTCGTGTGCTTCTAAGACTATGAGAAGAGGGGTGTCGACAATGCCCTAGATGAAGCAACGACATGCTCTGATACCAATTGTTAGAGTTAGACTTCTACTAAAGCATGTGAACAACACAAGGAAGAAGAAGAAGCTTGGAGCACAACACACAATACTGAATGTATTACCATTAAAATGTACAAAGTTAAGTAACCCATTAGGGATATAGGCGTATATACAAGATGGGGAAAAAAACCTCCTAAAGAGGGAAAAAAGTGCCCCAATGGTCCTAGTGTATTCACACACATCACTAGCTAAATATATCAATAATTTTGGCATAATTTTTGCCTCCTCATTATCAGTTCTCTCATTAACAAGTGCATCATGTAAATCTCCATTAGAAATGGAAGGGTCTGCATCATCACATGAAACTTATAAAGGTTGAGAAGTTTCCTCACTAGGACGAGCACTATACTATCCATGTATAAAAAGAGGTAGCAAAGTGTCATACATGTCTTTGGAACTAAGTGATGTCTCCTTAGTACATGAAATTAATGGCTGAATAACATCTTCCACAAAAACGACATCACGTCTAACCAAAATGTGTTTAGGCTGTGGATGATATAGACAATAGCCTTTGCTTTCAGAAATGTACCCAACAACAATACATTTCACTTCTTTATCATCCGATTTCCTGCATTGTTGTGCATGCACTAATGCATATGTCAGACAACCAAAAACACGTAGGTGAGAAATAGATGGCTTACGACCATGCCAAGCCTTATATGGAGTGATAGACTGCAATGCGTTAGTGGGACAATGTTTAGAATGCTTTAGTGGGACAATGTTTAGTACATATGATGCACACATAACAACCTCAAGCTAGAAACTATGTGGTGAAGCATGAATCTTGACCATACATCTCGCAATCTCCATGAGTGACTAGTTTAGGGTTTAGGGTTTCCACAAAAACAACATCACGGCTAACCAAAATGGATTTAGATTGTGGATGATATAGATGATAGTCTTTAATTTCTGAACTATACCCAACAACAATACATTTCACTTTTTTATCATCCTATTTCCTGCGTTGTTGTTCATGCACTAATGCATATGCTAGACAACCAAAAACATGCAGGTGAGCAACATATGCTTACAACCATGTCAAGCCTCATATGGAGTGATAGACTGCAATGCTTTAGTGGGACACATGTTAAGTACATATGCTCCACACATAATAGCCTCAAGCCAAAAACTATGTGGTAAAGCCTGACTCTTGACCATACACCTCGCTGTCTCCATGAGTGATCTATTCTTTCTTTTTGCAACTCCATTCAGTTGAGGTGTATACGACACTGTACACTGATGTTTTATCCCATGTTGAATAAGAAATGGATTAAAGTCAGAAGGCATATATTCACCCCCTCGATTAGAACAGAGGGTGCCTGTTGAGCCCATAAAAGTCATGATGGTCAAAGCAAACCGGTCAAAGTCAACAAGGGCAAGGTCAAGCCAACAGGTGCAAAGTCAAAGTGCCTAAGTGACAATTGATTGTCCCGCAAAGGGTAAATTAATTTTCCTACGGAGCAGAATGTGTTTTAAAGTAATTAGGAAGGTTTAGGTGAACCCCCTTTAGTACACAAAGGAAGAATTAAAAGGGAATGTGAAGGCATGTGAAGCGGAAAAGTGTACGCACAAGTGAAAGTATGACCCCCATTAAAATTTTTGGTTTTACACTAAAGTCACTACATGACAAAGGGCAATTCGTTGGCCGCCAACTAACAAGAGAATCTTGGGACACAAAAGGAAGCCCAAGAGTCCATGGCAGTTAGAAGTCACGGGACCGGCGGGTTCAAGAGGAAGGACAAAGGCTATTCTTGGACACATTGAGAGAAGGAGCAAGAGAGAGCTTGAGAGGAAGCAAGAAAGGAAGCAAGAGAGGAAGCAAGAAGAGCCACCAGTGTGCGACGACACTCAAGAGTGCAAGAGGTGTCAAGAGGAAGGTGTGCAGAGAAGGCGGGTTGGATTCCAAGAGTCCCAAGGTCTATTGTGTGTGTGCGCCGAGATACCAATTCCTTAGCTTGGTGGAAGCTTAGTGCAAGGTGTGCACAAGGGAAGCGTGAAGCAAGTGAAGGATTGGTGCAGGAGAGGCCGCTGCCAGAGGACTTGAGATAATTGGTCTTCAGTAATTGATATTCTCTGAAGTTGTATTTAGTCATTGATTAGACTGTGTGCAGTCATTGTAATTGTTGCAAGATAATCAATATTCAAGGTTTCCGAGAGTATTCCTTTGCAGAAGTTCTCATTGTTATTCCATTTTCATCATCTCCTTTTTCTCCTACAAACCCTCAAACTCCTTCTTGTCCACGAATCCCCAACAAATTTGGCACGCACGGTGGGACTTCCAATGAGATTTGAGCATAGGAGACTATATATTGCTATTGGAGAGCAATATTCCAGTGTCGACAACACTACTCCAGTGGGCCAAAAGGTACATATTTTTATCAAGTGTCTCATTTTAAGTGGACTATGAATAGCTCATGACCGCGACCCGGTCACAAACCTTGAGGATCAAGTGCAAGCAGACAAGAAGAAAGACGAATAGAAGATCATCGAGTCCACTTTCATCGACTTCATCGGTAGGAAGCATGGCAGGACAGGACGACCTAGAAATCTTGCTCTCCAGATTAAACATAAAATTTCCCTCCTTCAGAGGTTTAGCCCATGAGGACCCAGATGAGCACATTCAAAGATTTCTTGCATTATGTAAGACTAGGGGGCTAATGGGTAGGGAAGATGCTTTCTTGATACTCTTCCCCGCCACATTGGAAGGTCTGGCAAACAAGTGGTTTAGCTAGTTTGCTGAAAATCACTTTACCTCTTGGGATTTGATGAAAGAGGCTTTTAAAAATCAATTTCAGCATGGCAACACGGCTGAGATCATTATAGAAGAATTGGAAAACTTGAAATTGGGTCCAGGAGAAAAGTTCCCAGAGTTCGTGACCAGGGCCAGAGCACTAATGGCTAAACTACCGGATCCACCACACGACTTCTTTGTCAAGAAGTGGTTAGCCAAACCTCTACCTGTGGTCACCCAATGCAAAATAAAAGAGTTAGTGCTACCTACTGCCTCTGTTGAGGAGTTCATCAATACGGCCACCCGCTTGGAACAGATAAGGCACCAGTATGGTGCAACTTCTTCCCAACCATCATATGGTACAGAACTGGAGGACCCAGTGAGCCAGTTAAGAAGGGAACTGGAGGGCTTGAAAAGGAATAAGCCCTACACAGAGGAGGAGACTACTGTAGCTCAGCTGAGAAGAGAGATTGAAGCCCTCAAGCTCCAAAAGGAAGAGGAAGCCCAAGCAGAGGAACTAGCTCAGCTGAGGCAGGAGTTGCAAGAACTAAAAGGAGGCGGCATTAAGAACGGACTCTGGTGCTCCATGTGCAGCAAGCAAGGACACATAGTAAGTGAATGTCCTTTGCTAAATGTGACTTGTCAATTATGCAGGAAGATTGGGCATGAGGCCCATGAATGCCAAGTAAGGGGAATACCGACAACGACATATTGGACACAAGGAGGACTTTTGCCACCAGCAAATGTAACGGCAGCAGCAGCAAACCAAGGTAATAACTATAATCCTAGACCGAGATCTAACTTTGCAAATGGGCCTAGAAGGCCAATTATTTGCTTCAGGTGTGGAGAATGTGGGCACTACCAATCTAGGTGCACCCTCCCAGAAAATGCACCTCCTTGTAGGACCTGTCCAGAGGCCAGGGATCACTATACAAACTGTTGTCCTAAGAATCAAGCCTCTACTTCTGGACCCCATCTACAAATGATCTCTGTATTCAAGGAGGAAACACTCCTTGAGGTGAATGAACCTTCACCATCTACTAGAGTGGTACAATTAGAAGAACTGGAATCTTTTGCAGTACAGACAAGAAGCAAGGGAACGGCAAAGGTGGTAGAAAATCAAGAATTGATAATTAAGGAATTGAACAAAGACAGAGTTGCAATTGAAGACAAAGATACTACAAGTGCAGACACAAACCACAATGAATGTCTCATAGGCACCAGTGATGCCATTGGGCATGCCTTCAACAGGGCTCAAGAAGAGTTTGGCAAAGCAAATGAAGCTCACTCTCTTAAAGAGTCAGAGGCTTCAAAACTACTCAAGTCAATGAAGAAGGAGGTTAGTATTTTTGATTTAATAAAGATGGATGGGAAATTCAGGTCAGAATTATTGCAGATAATTGATGAGGCTTCTACTACAAGCTTAGTGGCCAAGACTGCTATCTTACATAAAGGGATAATTAAGGGGGAAGCACCCCTTACAGATTATAAAAGTCCTCGGCTTACAATATCAATCAAGGGTCATGAATTTCAAGGTGTTATTGTAGATGGTGGTTCTGGCATTAACCTGATGCCTGAACATACCATGAAAAGGATTGGACTCCACCCTTCAAGACCTGCAAATTTCACGGTTACTTTGGCAGATCAGAGCAAAGTAAGGCCCTTGGGGGTAATCCCAAAAGTTCCACTTGAAGTACAAGGTAATCTATTCATTCTGGATTTTGTGGTTTTAAGATTGCCCCAGGTTGAAGGAGGATTTCCTCTCTTAATTGGAAGACCTTGGCTGAGGCATGCCAGTGTCATCCATGATTGGGGTAAGGACACTATGTGGGTACAAAAGAAAGGGCAGGAGCTGACACAAATTCATTTAGAAGAAGGCCCAGACAATCAAGGAAACACTAGTATGATGCAAACAGTGAGCATTTGCATGGAAACAGAAGCAGAGGATCAACCCCAAATAGATTTTGAGGAAGAAGAGGATATTCTAAGTTGGCTCCATGCAGGCAACTCTTCTTCTTGTTTTGGAATCTTTCTTGATAATCCTGGCACGACTGAGGATTATGATGAAGACAAAGAAAAGGTCCAAGTTGATGGATTAGGAGAGCCCATCACTGACCACAGAAGAGGCAGGAAGATACCCCTCAAATACAAATTGGAGGAGGATGTGTCAACAACGGATAACGAAGTTTCTAAAGCTAAAAACAAGGTAAAAAATTCTGAGGTTGAATGTTCTTTCCCAATTCAAGAAATCCCTGTAGGATGGATGCAGGACAAGGAGGAACACATCGTAGTCCAAAATACACCTGCTTATGAAGCAATGCACGAAAAGCTAGTAGAAGAAGACAAGGAAGCAGATGCACAGGGAGATAATATGGTAACAAGAAATCCGGTCCAAGAAATATACTTAGGCACTCGAAACAATAATCAACCAGTTCTGGTGGCCACTTGGTTGTGGAGCCACCCAGAGCTCCTAGAAAAGGTAAAATCATTCTTGACCCAGTATGCAGATGTTTTTGCCTGGCATTATAAAGACTTAGAAGGAGTGCCTGCATCTTATGGAGAGCACAGAATCCCTCTGGTTGATGGAGCCAGACCCATCAGAGGAAGGAGTTATAGACTTAATCCCAAGTATGCCGAAGCCGTCTATGTGGAAATCCAAAAGATGGAGGACGCAGGAATCATCATTCCTGTGGAACACTTAGAGTGGCTCTCACCTATGGTTATAGTACCGAAGAAGAATACTAATAAAATCAGAATTTGTGTTGACTTTAGAGCTCTCAACAAGGTGACCATTCCAGATGGGTTCCCTATGCCTTTTGTAGAACAGGTCATTGAAGAAGTGGCTGGGCATGCCTTATATAGTTTTATGGATGGATTCAGTGGCTATAATCAAATATCAATACATCCAGAGGATCGGGAAAAGACTGCTTTTATCACACCTTGGGGAACATATGTGTATGTAAAAATGCCATTTGGGCTCAGAAATGCTCCAGCCACCTTTAACAGAACGGTCAATCTCATTTTTGGCCCCCTATTGCTGGAATCACTTAGAATCTTCATGGATGACTTCTCTTCGTTTTCAGGATCTCACAAGGAAACTCCTCTAGATTGTTTGGACCAGCACTTGAGGCAGCTGCAGAATATTTTCCAAAGATGCAGAGAAACTAAGTTAAAGCTCAATCCCAATAAATGTCATTTCCTTGTGACAGAAGGAACCCTTTTAGGACATGTGGTGTCGGCTAAAGGTATGGCCCCAGATCCTGACAAAATTCTTTCCATATTAAAGTTACCTAAACCTAAATCTCCTAAAGAGATCCAGAGTTTCTTGGGGCATACCTGTTATCATAGAAGGTTCATAAAAATGTATGCAGAAATAGCTAGACCTCTGACTAGACTTACAGGTAAGGAAGTTCCTTTTAAATGGGAAGAAGAGGAGGAAAAGGCATATCAGACATTACGGTCAAGGTTGGTGTGTGCTCCTATCCTGGTCACACCGGAGTGGTAAAAAATCTTTCATATACATGTCGATGCCAGTGCATATGCAATGGGGGCAGTTTTGACCCAACCAAGTGAAGAATTTAAAATGGACAAGCCAATTCAATATGCCAGTAGAATCTTGACCAAGGCCGAAAGGAATTACAGTACTACTGAAAGGGAAGCACTAGCAATGGTCTTTGCCGTTCAAAAATTCCGTCATTACTTACTGGGGGTAAAATTTATTATTATATCAGATCACCAACCACTAAAATACCTCCTCAACAAACCCCAGGCCACCGGCAGAATATGGAGGTGGCTATTGTTGTTTCAAGAGTTTGATTTTTCTGTAGTACATAAACCAGGAAAAGACAATGTTATGGCGGATCACTTATCCAGAATAAATATGAGGAATCAATCTAGTGGAATCAATGATGACTTTCCAGATGCTCATCTGTTTGCTGTAAAAGCTCAAGGCTGGTATTACGACATTAAAAATTTCATTAAAACTGGATTGTATCCAGAAAAGGCTAGTGCGGTACAAAAGAAGAGCCTACTAATCAAGAGTAGACCATATACCTTCATCGAAGATAAATTGTACAGACAGGGCAATGATGACCGGTTCAGGAAGTGTTTGGAAGAAGAAGAAGTGAGGGAAGTCCTTCACTCTGCACATGAAGGTACAGGTGGTGGGCACCTCCCAGGACACATTATGAGTCAGAGGATACTGGATGCGGGTCTATGGTGGCCTACACTATTTAGGGATGCAGATGAATGGGGAAAAGCATGTGACATTTGCCAAAGGTGTGGACCTAAGCCAACAAAGCAGAGACATAACCCCTTGGTTATTTCCACCTCCTGGCAACCATTTGAGAAGTGGGGGTTAGATTTTGTAGGGCCAATCTACCCTCCTGCGTTTCCAAAAAGAGAAAAATATCTCCTGATAGCTACTGATTATGCCACAAAGTGGGCTGAAGCTATTGCCTCCTCCGATTGCACTGCCCAAACTGTTGCTGATTTCATTTATAGTCACATCATTTGCAGGTTTGGTTGTCCACTTGAAATTTGTACTGATGAAGGTACCCATTTTGTCAATAAAGTCCTGCAAGAAATCTTCGACAGGTATAGAATTCTTCATAGGACCTCTTGTGCTTACTATCCACGAGCAAATGGACAGGCCGAGTCCACGAATAAGGTTTTAATTGCAATGTTAAGAAAGGAGTGTATGTTGCAACCCACTTCATGGGGCATTGCGTACCTAGGTACACTTTGGGCATACAGGCTAGCCTACAAAGAGGCCACTGGCTATTCCCCATTCCAACTGGTCTATGGCAGCTTACCTATCGAGCCCTTTGAATTTTTACATGGATCACCTAAGATAGCATTCATGCAGGGAAAGACGGATTGTGATATCTCTCAGAGGCTAGGAGCACTACATAAAGTGGAGGAGATTCGTCTGCTT
The DNA here is from genome assembly GCA_020310875.1 of Ceratopteris richardii. Classification (NCBI taxonomy): domain Eukaryota; kingdom Viridiplantae; phylum Streptophyta; class Polypodiopsida; order Polypodiales; family Pteridaceae; genus Ceratopteris; species Ceratopteris richardii. The sequence goes on along the minus strand of CM035410.1, from coordinate 201,349,916 downwards.
GCGACCAAACAATTGATAGAGACTCAGATAAAAAGAAAGGAGGCTCATGACCGAAATTTATGGCAGAACAAGTTGAAGCCCGGTGATTTAGCTCTATTACACCGACCACAATTGTCTAATCAAACTAAAGGGAAATGGATCCCTCACTGGGAAGGCCCTTTTCGCATTACGAAAATGCTGCAGTGGGGTGCTATGCAATTGGAAACAGTGGATGGCGACACCCTACCCTTGGTAAACATCTCCAGGCTCAAGGGTTACCACCAAAAGTAATAAACATTGCATTTTCATTATTTTGTTCCTAAGTGTTTTGGAATGTTTTATAGGTATAAATAATAGGTTGTTTGTCCTAATAAGTAGACATAACCACAAAATGCTCACGCATGTTCTGGTAGGACAATTTTTGGGCGCCAAATTTTTGTGGCTCATTTCTCCACTAAAAAATCAAGTTAATTTCATTTTGTGCCAATTTCTTTTGAATGGTCATTGCTTCTACCCAATAACTTTCAATAAGGCCCTTTACTTTGTTAATCTCTTGAATGGAGGTAATTAAAGCTTGCTTCTCCACTCTTTTGGAAACTCTTTTATGCTGATCCATTCCCTTCTGAGAGGTCATTCTTCGTTTCACCTTGTTATATAATGAGACTTCTCCTTCATCATCGCTCCCCGCGTATCTGCAATCCTGCATCCTCATCATTGCTGGAAGAGTTAAGTTGTCTGTGAAAGTGCTCGGCTCAGCCTTGGTCTAGGAATCCGTTGCGGTTTTTCCCCCATCCCCCGCAGCTCTACAAACCCCCTCCTCCACTCAAATCCCCCCCTCCAACCCCCTAACTCTCTCCTCCCTCGAACGACCAACCACCCCCCACCCCTCCCTCTTCCACTCTTCCACCATACCCTCTTCCACCATACTCCCCATCAGTCACCTCCGCACCCACCTCCGCACCCCCGCAATTCCCCCGCCCCCCACTTCCCCTTCTTCCACCATCGTCCCTCATCGTACCCATCCGCCAACCCCCCTCATCGGCCTTCACACGCCTCAACCACCCCCCTCCAACCCATCCGCCACCCCCTCATCCGCCTTCACACGCCTCAACCACCCCCCTCCAACCCATCCGCCACCCCCTCATCCGCCTTCACACGCCCTCACCCACCCCCCTCCAACCTCCGCCCAACCCCCCCCTCTCTACCAACTTCCCTCACCATAGCCTCCACCCTCCCCCAGCCAACCCTTTCCGCCCCTTGCCCTACTCCCCCTCGGCCTCATCCTCTCCTCTCCACGCCTCCACCCTCCCCAAGCCAACCATTTCCGCCCCTTGCCCTACTCCCCCTCGGCCTCATCCTCTCCTCTCCACGCCTCCACCCTCCCCATGCCCACCCTTTCCGCCCCTTGCCCTACTCCCCCTCGGCCCCATCCTCTCCTCTCCCCCCCTTCATCCTTCACATATCCTCCCTCTCCGCCCCCTCCACCCTCCCCAAGCCCACCCATCCCTCCCCCCTCCACCCAACCTCTTCCGCCCCCTCAACCCAACCTCTTCCGCCGCCACACCCACCCATCCCTCCCCCCTCCACCCAACCTCTTCCGCCCCCTCAACCCAACCTCTTCCGCCGCCACGCCCACCCATCCCTCCCCCCTCCACCCAACCTCTTCCGCCCCCTCAACCCAACCTCTTCCGCCGCCACGCCCACCCATCCCTCCCCCCTCCACCCAACCTCTTCCGCCCCCTCAACCCAACCTCTTCCGCCGCCTCCGCAGCCCTCCCACGCCCCCCAACCCCCCTCCGCAGCGCCCTTCCGCAGCCGCCCGCTGGAGCCGCAACCCTCCTCCGCCATTGCATCCACCGCCGCTAGCGTCACCCCTCCGCAGCCATCTCCCCGCCATCCACCGCCGCTAGCGTCCAGACTCCACTGCTCCGCCCGCCTAAACCCTACGTAGAAGCCCTCTCCGCCGGCGCCTAATACTCCCGCCCCGCAGCCGACCGCCGCCGCTATCCCCGCCGACCGTTCTGCCAAATTCCCTACGCCCACTCGCCTCCGCCGGTCTCCGCGCGCCGCCCCGCCACCCGCCTGCCTCCGCCGCCGACTCCCCGCTGCCCCCTCCGCCGACCTCCGACTCCCCGCTGCCCCCTCCGCCGACCTCCGACTCCCCGCTGCCCCCTCCACCGACCTCCCTGCTCCGCGCCGCCGCCCAACACCGCAGGCCTCCACCGCCATCCGCCCTGTCCGCCACCCTCCGCAGGCCGCCACCGCCATCCGCCCTGTCCGCCGCACCCGCTCCGCCTCCCTCGCTCCACGGTCCGCCCTCCCTCCGCCGGTACCGTCCGCAGAAGCCCCCTCAGCCGGTGGCCACATCCTCCCCGCCTCCCTCTCCAGGCCCTCGCTCCACGGCCCCCGCAGTGCCTCCGCCCCAGCCGCCGGAGCCTCCGCCGCCCTCTGCACTGAAGCCACCGCCGCCTCCGATTCCGCCGCTCCATCTCCGCCCCCTTCAAACTCCGCTCCGCCACCTTATCCCCCCCCACAGTTGTCCGCTACGCCCCACACCACATCCTCCGTCCGCCCCCTTCAACCTCCGCTCCGCCACCTTATCCCCCCCCACCGCTGTCTGCTACGCCCCGCACCACACCCTCCGCCCGCCCCCTCCGCTGGTCCGCCGCCCGCCTCGCCCGCCCCCTCCGCTGCTCCGCCGCAGCCAACCTATACTTTCCCCAACCCCTGCCTCCCCCCTCCTTCTCGACCGCCACACCAATCCATCCCTCCCCAACCCCAACCATCCCTCCCCATCTTCCTGCCCTCTGTAGCCATAAACCAAGTCTCCATAAACCACCTTTCTCCTCCTCCAAACCCCCATACACCCACCGTCGGCCACCCTCCTCCTCCTCCACGTCCTCCGCCTTCGGCTACGCCCTAATCCCCAATTCCGTATCCCAATTCTCCGCCCCTTCAGACTCGCAGGCAAACCCACTCCTCCTCCTCACTCCAACACCACCACTCCTCCTCACTCCAACACAACCAGGGACATCATCCTCCAACCCACCATCTTCTCCATTTCATCCAATCATCCGCAATATCTAATTCCCCTTATCCCCAAGCACCACATTCTCATAACCCCAAGAACCTCCAAGGAATTCCTCCTCATCCGGACCTACCTTTCTCGGCATCCTCCATTTCTCTATGGCTAATCCACCCCCCCAGGACGATCCTGCGGCCTTCACACCTTCGGCGGTCCCAACAACCAATCTTCATTATCCTCCTTCCGAGTCTAATCATCCGTCGCATACCCAATCCCTTCCCACCCAGGTCTACCCAGTCCCGTCAGTACCCGCCTCTCTTACCCCACTGAATCCACCATCCACCATCCCCAACTCTCCTACAGCATCTGCATCACCTTCCGCTATTCATCCTCCCCTTGTTAATATTCCTACTTACTCCATTCCCTCAGATTCCACCGACCCTTATTCTCCCCCTTCGCTACCTCGCCCCCCTTCACCTTCTCCATCTCCTTCTGCTTCCCATAATTCAATCCCTACAGGCGATTATATGAGCATTTTCCTCCCACCTGACCTACCTATCCAAATAAAAATCCATTTATCTCCACCTCCCATTGACCTCCGCAATCTCTTCTCGACAGAAAATCTTCGGTATGCAGGTCTTTTAGGCTTGGCGGACGTTCTGTTGCAGGTCCCTTCCAACCTTAATGACGTCTACGAGGCTCTTCGGCTGTTCCCCCAATTTCGTACAGGCACTCTTACCATTCCGGACATTGCCACCCGTATAGGATCATCCCTCATCGACTTCATAAGTCCTCCCCTCTTATATTCAGGAGTGTCCCCCGCGGACACAATTGCTTTTTGTAAAGAGCGATTTGAGAACCAAGCCCGTTTTTCCATCTGCATGCAAGCAATTCTGACTTCATTTATCTTCTTCTTTTTACTTAGAAGCCCCACCGCTGCGCTTCCCCTTTCAGACATTCGTGTTGCCGATCCATTGTACTGCTTCCTCACTAGCCGCCCCTACCCTTACGCCGCCCTCCTCTATAGTTCCTTGAGCGTGCGCTCTCGTAGACTCCGTGAGGCTATCCCTCGCCGCTCTCGTACCTTTAACATATATTCTGCTCCCCTCCTAGCTTGGGTCTATCAAATCCCTGCACAATTGGCTAACCCTTCCACTATTTCCCCATCCCCTCCATTCCCTGTTAGCAACCCGCAAAACGATCCCATTATCCCTTCCATATCCCGGCCTCCCCCCTCCCCTTCACTCTCCACTGACTCAACATCCGCTTCCACCCAACCCTCTACACCCCCGGATCTCCCTCCACTTAATCCAAGGTCTCCTTCCCCTATCATTATCACATCTCCTGCCAGGGCCCCCATTCATCCTCATACTCCTGTTCCCCCACATGGCTCCTCTTCATTCCGCCCACTCATTCAAACCCAGCTGAACCCGCTCAACCCTACCAGTACTCCCCCACGTCCCCCTGTTTCCCAATTTCATACTCCACGTAATGAACCACCCACCCAACCCCACCATTCCAATCTTCATTCCACAACCGGTCCCTCTCCCATTCCAACCAATTCTCAAACTCCACCCGTAGCACCTGTTCCTCCATCTGATACCCAGGCTGAACCCTCATTTTTCCTATTACTCCGCGAAGCCAGTAACATTGCTCAGGGAAGTGCTGACGCTTCCAAGTTGTCCATGGATTCCATCTCAGCTGCAGCCAACATTCATCAACAATATATCTCGACTATAGACAACATAAATCGCATGGCCACCTCACAGTGGCAATCTCTCACTGAATCCGCCCGCTTGCTCAAGGAGGAGCGAGATAGGTATCGCGACATTGCGGATTCTGCGCTCCAAACTTTAGAGGATCTTCAAAATCGTTTTCAGTTAGGTTTATGTGATAATGCAGCGTGTCGGCGTATCAAGCGCGAACGGGACCATCTTCGCAATTGCCTGAGTTCTATCCAACACCTTATAGAGCAAGCTTCCGTTCCCCTCCCATCTTCACCTCAGCCAACTCCTCAATAATCTCAATCCAGTTTTAATAATGCGCTGGCCACTTTTCAATAAATTACATGGCTTCAGCCGTAGTTCTAGCTTCCCAATAATTGTATCCTCCTTCTGCTTAATGCCAATTAGACTTCAATAATCATCGGATATTGTCTTCTTTTCTTTAGTAATCACTAAAAGTACTTTTTCTCTCTTTTTCGGATTTAATTTCTCTCTGTTCATATAAATGTTCATTTTGGTTCTTAAGCTATTCTTGTCTCCAGTATGTTGTCTCTCCGGGTCGGAGAGTCCTTTCGGTGGTGGGCATCTGTTGAGCCCATAAAAGTCATGATGGTCAAAGCAAACCGGTCAAAGTCAACAAGGGCAAGGTCAAGCCAACAGGTGCAAAGTCAAAGTGCCTAAGTGACAATTGATTGTCCCGCAAAGGGTAAATTAATTTTCCTAAGGATCAGAATGTGTTTTAAAGTAATTAGGAAGGTTTAGGTGAACCCCCTTTAGTACACAAAGGAAGAATTAAAAGGGAATGTGAAGGCATGTGAAGCGGAAAAGTGTACGCACAAGTGAAAGTATGACCCCCATTAAAATTTTTGGTTTTACACTAAAGTCACTACATGACAAAGGGCAATTCGTTGGCCGCCAACTAACAAGAGAATCTTGGGACACAAAAGGAAGCCCAAGAGTCCATGGCAGTTAGAAGTCACGGGACCGGCGGGTTCAAGAGGAAGGACAAAGGCTATTCTTGGACACATTGAGAGAAGGAGCAAGAGAGAGCTTGAGAGGAAGTAAGAAAGGAAGCAAGAGAGGAAGCAAGAAGAGCCACCAGTGTGCGACGACACTCAAGAGTGCAAGAGGTGTCAAGAGGAAGGTGTGCAGAGAAGGCGGGTTGGATTCCAAGAGTCCCAAGGTCTATTGTGTGTGTGCGCCGAGATACCAATGCCTTAGCTTGGTGGAAGCTTAGTGCAAGGTGTGCACAAGGGAAGCGTGAAGCAAGTGAAGGATTGGTGCAGGAGAGGCCGCTGCCAGAGGACTTGAGATAATTGGTCTTCAGTAATTGATATTCTCTGAAGTTGTATTTAGTCATTGATTAGACTGTGTGCAGTCATTGTAATTGTTGCAAGATAATCAATATTCAAGGTTTCCGAGAGTATTCCTTTGCAGAAGTTCTCATTGTTATTCCATTTTCATCATCTCCTTTTTCTCCTACAAACCCTCAAACTCCTTCTTGTCCACGAATCCCCAACAGTGCCCATTTTACATGTTGATAAATTTTTAGCCTAAACCAAAAATTGTTTGAAGCAAATAAACACTTCGGACTTTGCTTTCAATGGATATACCCATGCATGCCTTGAAAAATCATCGATGAAAGTCACGAAGTAAACATACTTCCCAAAAGAAGGTGTCTGCATAGGACCACAAACATCACTGTGAACAAGCTACAATTTTTTAGTAGCTCAAACTGAACCATCTTTTGGGATGGAGGAACATTGCATTTTGCCCAAACATGTTTACTAGGTGCCTCAACTTTGGGCAAAGATGACACCATTTTAGATTTTTGCAGGTGTACTAAAGCAAAATTCAAATGACCAAAGCCTACATGCCAAAGCTTTGTATCTAACATAGCCTGAGAATCATATACTACACATGCTGAATCATTCATGGATTTTCCATAGTCTATGAGCTTATACAGCCCATGATATAAAATTCCAAAAGCAATAATGACATCGTCATTTGATAGATCATGAAGTATACATGTGTCATCAAAAAATTTTAAAACCAAGCCAAACTTGGCTAATGCTGAAACTGATAGCAGGTTTTTCTTGATCCTTGGCATAAATAAAGTATCCGACAATGTAAAATAACTGCCATCAACAATAGTTAGAATGATTTTACCAACTCCCATGATAGGATAAGAGGAGTTGTTGGCACATGTGATAATATTCCCTGCAGGGGTAGGCTCAAGTGAAGTGAAGAAATTGTGCTACGAGGTAATATGTTTGGTTGTCCCACTGTCAAAGTACCAAACATCTAATTCTAATGTAAACATAGATTGCTCATGAGAAGATGGGTCAAAATTGCGAACAATAGTAAACACCCATTCCTCATTCTGCACAAGATTAGTAGACTCTGTTTTCGGTGTAGAGCCCTCTGCAACAACCATTCTAGCATCTTTCTTCTTTGCCTCTTTTGCAGCCAGTATGTTAGGCAAGACTTCATCAACAGAAATCAGATGCTCCTTCAAATATTTGATCTTTTTGAGAAAACTATCCATGGAATCTCCTTCATTCATGTGCTCACTCTTCAACTATTTTTGGTGGTAAGCAACAGGAGCCTCATTCTTGCTTGGTATAAAGTGGTAAGCATATCCCAAGCATCCTTTGTTGTTCTACAAGAGCGAATGTAAGGAATAATGGCACATTTGAGAGACAAGGCTATCAATGCATGTGCTTGAGCATCTTTGCCATCCGAATGAAGTTGCTCTACAGTAGGTGCAGCAAAAACTATAGGACAAACAAGAACTTGAAGAATAAAATGCGGTCTTCATCACCTTCACGAACTGTGTTTGCTGATGAAATAAGAGGTTTTTCAACACATTGCACAATATTCCATAGTCATTTTACAACCAATACATGACACATCATATAAGCCCATAATGGATAATCGATACCATCCAAATTATCCTCAACAACCAACATACGGAATACGTCATTGGTTTCATCCATGGTCATTAACTAAAATATCATACGATAGTGTATTCAGAGGGAAAAACGAGCTCAGATCACGATTTTGACACCATAGATTGAAGTTCTTTTGAACTCCTAATCACCTGGAGTGTGATCACCGAATTTCATGCGATTTTGAGACTGTGATTGAAGGGATGTCAATGACGCCCTAGATGAAACGGCGAGCAACTCTGATATCGATTGTTGAAGTTTGAGGTCTGTGGAAGCATGCGAACAACACAAGGAAGAAGAAGTTTGGAACACGACACATAATACTGAATGTATTACCACTAGAATGTACAAAGATAAGTGACTCGTTAGGTTATAGGCATATATACAAGTTGGGGAAAAAAACCTCCTAAAGAGGGAAAAAAGTGCCCCGATGGTCCTAATATGTTCACACACATCACTACGTAAATATATCAACAAAATAGGCTTAGATCATAACCCTCTTCATCTACACACTCAACCATGGTGTTGAAGGATACAACATGTATTTCTTGGATCCACTTCATTTTCATCATCGTTTGTACCTTTTTCTACATTTCATTCAGTTAATAAAGTACTCTTGTATAGGTGTGTGTGAGTGCCACACTAGAGAATAAGTGGGATTCATTCTCCTTTCAGTTGAGAAATCCCACATAGCATGCTTTTTTGCCATTTTGTATATAAAGAGGTCTCCACCTCTTCTTTTGGGGGGGCTCTTTTAGAAGTAAGGAGATTATGTTAGTTTGTAGATAGATTCTTGCTCTCTCTTCGTCATGATGTGCATGCATGCTTGTTCTCTTCTTGTCTAACGCTTGTGACACGTTGATGTATGATTATGTCATTATTATGCTTGTGATTACGATTAGGTGCATCATTAGCGATGCTTATGTTGTATCTTCTTGTTGATAACGTTATTAATCATACGTTGACGAAGCGCCATTACGTCTGCTGAGTGCTTCTACGCAAACATTTGGGTCTCATGAGATGCTTCCTGGTTTGACAAGTATGAATTGTGATGCTACAACGTCAACAATTTTTGGCGCCATTGCCGGGGAGCATTCTCTTGTCACTTACGTGATGGTTTATGACGTGAAGATGACGTGTATGCAAGCTTTGCATGACGATTTGTTGAGCTCTTCATTTTGTTATGCTCTTGTGAGCATTTGCGGCTTGCAAGATTCATAATAACTTGTCGAGATGAGCCACTTTTGGTGTGATAAGGATCCCCTTTTTGGGTGATTAATCCATCATGTGTGGTGATTCTTCAAGTCATGAGTAGAATAGGAGTAGTTTTTAGAAATCTTTTAGTTATTATGTTGATTTTTTCTATTTACTTTGTTGATCTTTCTCTAATCATGTGTGAATAAGTTTTTATTTTGGGGTTCTTCAACAAAAATCAAGGGAGTTTGGCATGAAATCCTGATCAACAAACTTGCGGAAGAAGAAATCAGAAGGAATGTGCTACACTTGAAAATGGGAAGGTATGATCTTGTGGTTTTTATGCAAGTACACATACACCATGGGAGTTTCTGTGGTAAGATTCACTCTCAATTTTTTCCATGGGCTATCTCTTTTCTCTCGCTCATGATTACTGTAGAAGATGCGCATAGGGAAGTGCCTATGAAGGACTCGAGGGACTAGCATTGTGCTCGAATCGTAATAGAAAACTCTACTTAGAACACGAATTTTGGGTTCATAAATCGATGTGCACAAGATTATGACGTGCAAGCTGTACTTACTTTACTCATTTGAAACCTGATTCTATGAACTCTAAGTGAAATATCAGAGACACTCCGATCTGTTTGGTAGAAGGACACGCCAACGATTTCCTCAACCTAAACGTATAAGCTTTCTTCCATAAGCGTGGGAAATTAACTCAGCAGCACGTATCAATTCTACAGGGAAAGAGATGTACCAGAGTAATCAATTCTCAGTGATTTTTTTTGTGGATCCCCTACAGTTTATGTAGTCCATGAAAGAATGCATATGAACGGGGTGACTGAATCAGAGAAGCGACGAAGCTAACTCCATGAAAAGCTGATGAGAACGGGTGGTTAGGTCAGAAATGGGGAGAATGTGAGGGGTAGCAAGCCCACAGGGATAGAGCAAGTCAATAAACTGTAATGAAAAACCAAAGGCACTATGAGCTTAGGACTTCGGGTAGTATAGAGAAATGTGAAGAATAAACACTTAGCATAGAAAAAGGGACTAGTAAGCAGAAGAAGCGAGCATGAAAGTATCCTTCGAGTAGGTAACTATCAGAGCGGAGACGCAGGAAGTAAATGAGATGGAGATACATTGAAAGAGGGGGGTAGATGTTGAATAGAGTAAATCTACAAGCATTACTACAGAGGACCCTGAATTGTTGTCCCATGCTGGAGTAACACAGCAACTACGAGGTTGTTTGTGAAGTTTGTGATGGAGTCCAAATACTCAGGATGCTCTAAAGCAGACAATTCAAGAAGTTTCTGAGCATGGAAAGCAGGCAAAGGATAAGGCTGGAGTCATGCTAGCCACATATGATGCAGCCAACAAAGTAGCTATCTTAAAATGGTTGCAGTTGTTGCCAAAGGGCTGAAGATTTCAAAGATGCGCTGACAATTGGCCGAACTGTCCCATGTCAAAGTTTGAAGAAGTTCAACTTGTGATAGAGGCTCGCAGCATTGCAGTGGGCCCTCTTCGACTAGTAGCTGATGATGTTGAGCAAAAGGTGGGAGTAAACAAAGATCTGATGCAGGGATGGAGATAAAACAAGTGAAAGCAAGGGAAGAATCATGTGAGCTGAGAACTGAAAGGAGGATTCTATAGGAGAGTCCGAGAAGAACGATGTCTAGAAAGAAGAATCCATGTCTGTGAACTCTAAGAACTCACAAAATAGGAAGGGGAAGACTGTACGCTCAGAAGTTACTTCAGCAGAACTAGAAAAGTCAGGGAGACGAAGATCCGACTTGACTGAGGTACTGGAAGCTTGATGATGAGATAATTTTTAGGACACAAGCACAGCAGCTCTGAGTAGGTCAAGTTGCTTGGCAGACACATTGAAAGAATGAGAGAAAGCTATCAGATTTGAGCCCTCCTATGTTAGTACACAATACCAAGCAACATCTCTCCACATAAGGTTTGGCATGATAAAGAATGCAGAGCAGCACCACTTGTAGCCTATGACAAGGAATGTGACAGAGACATGCTCCAGTTGTCTATGATGCATCTGATGCAATAGCATCAGTTCTATCCGATGTGCTGGTTGTGGAGCTTCTGTAGCATGAAGATCATAAAACAAAACATATAGTCTGCAAGGCAGCATGCATGGATATTCAGATTCTGACAAAGATGCTGGAAGGCTCACGGCTGCTGGGCAGGTTTCCAAAACAAGAAATAACAAGCGAGGATCTGAGGAGGATCACAGGGTGTTGTGTATACCGAGAGACACTATGGTCATGCTGAAGATTATGAAGGATGAGACAGATCTCCCCCAAAAATTTTCTCATGTCATTAACATAGGGCATAATACACATCGCAATGCCAATTTTGCTACTTATCTGAAGGTATTCATATTCCATTGTCTCATGTGTACTTGTCATACCTGCCAAGCGTTCGACAGAAAGCTATAAGCTTGCAAATGAATGGGTTTGGATAACCAAGTTCCTATGCATATAAGCACGAATATTCATTGGGGGGACACTTCTGCAAAGGCGCACTCACATCATCCTCATAGGATTCAGAAAGTCAGATCTGCCTAACTGGAAACCTACTTGCAAATCTCCGAAATCAGTGGTCTCCCCATTCTTGGCGTGAGGTCTCACTAATTAAGTGGATTCTGCTGCAGCCTGGCGCTCACTAGTATTCTGACTCTGTTCATTGAATCATGTCAATACATGGCTATCTGTTGGACATTGCCCCGAGTTCACGTTATGCATTCAGGTAAAAGTTATGGGGAGCCGAGTACGTAATGATTTTTTATTACTTTGTACATTCCACAGGTCGCTCTGCGCATTCAACAGGTGCAAATATAGATCATCCGAAGGTGCGATGACATTAAGATCACTGTTTTGTCGCATGATCATTTAACTACTTCTGCTGCTTTACCATTCTTAGTTACAGCTTGATACAGAATATGATAGGTATCAATTCGTGATAAGAGAAACTTGCGAGAGGAGGGCCAACAAAGGTAAAAATAAAGAAAGAGGGATTGTTCTTATTTTTCTCCTGTGAACAGGTGGCTTCACGAAGGGGGATGGCCCATGGGGCTTAACACATTGAGGAAGGTACCGCGTAGAGAGAGAAAGAAAGTGAATTAATTTGCGGAACACTTTAGTTTGAATTCACGGAGAAAGAAACTACACGATATAAAGTAAATGCTTAGAGAAAAATCACAGCCCACATGCATAGATCAATGGATCAACAAGGTTTATATCTTTTTTCTTTTTTCTTTTCCGGAGTGTTTTGTTTTGGAGTAGTTCAGTTCCCACTGTTGAGCGATGGCACATCATGACCTTCTTAAGACAACACATGATTTTGGTCTATGCAAGTGATTTTGTACTTTTGCCTCCACAATTTTCTAGTTCTACTCTTAATAAACTTCACCACGCAAAGTACTAAGCATTACAGACCAAACAAAGAAACAATCACCTCGCTGAATTACAATAACGGGACATAAAAATCTATATGCACTCCTAACTTGCATGAGTTGCAAATGGACAATTATTTCTCTCATCATTGTGAAATGGTGCATTATAAAAGTAAAGTATAAACCCTGGAAGATTGAAATTATGGTGTTTCTTTTGCATGAACACATTAACGTGACCAAATGGTGTAAGTGACACTCTTCTCGATTCATGTGATGCTTATGAATTCATAGCTTCATTTTTACTTGTTGGAGTGTCCTCTGCGGAACAAAAAAGGGACGTCATGTTATTTTCTCAAAGGTGCATGCTCTCTAACTAGATTTGGTTTTTGCATGTGTTGTTGCTTACGAATATGCTCCAAGGAAACTTTGAAACTTGCAAGTGTGAGTTTGTACTATTGGATCTATCTCATTCGATACGTAAATTTGGTACACTCTATAAAACATGATGCCCTTGCACAATTGAGATGAGTGTTGTTTTATTGATCATGACAAACAATTTTAAGTTTTTCTATGACAAGTTGTCATGAAATATGCTAGAGGGTAATTTCAGTAAAATAGTTAAGAACCGATAGCTTGTAATTCATGTTAATCTCAAGTATGTGGACTTTACTTTGAGAGCTAATTTGGTTCAATGATATTCATAAGGTGCAAATTCCTTGTTTCGCAAGTTTCTCTCTCCAAACATGTGTATTATAATGTAATTACTCTTCTTTTTTCTTGTTGAAAGAACCCCATTAGGACTTATTTTACACATCAAAAACATTCAAAACACACAAAAACCCAAAACAAATTCTAAAAACTCCTAAAATACCAAACAAATATCAAAAAAACTAAAAAAACCAAAAATTGTTTCAATAGAACATGGGAAAGAAAAAGGCAAAAGAAAGAAGGAAGGGGGAAAAGGTTGCACAAAAGAAAGAAGAAAAAGATGAAATGCATGCATTAATCACACATGATCAAGATGAAACAAATAGAGAAAATTTGCAAGGGGTAGAGGAAATTGAAGGAATTTCTAAAAGGGTGGGTTCCATAGTTGCAACTAGGGAATATAGCAACACTTTCGTAAATATATTCATTGGGCATGACCATAGAAATATGAGTGCGTATATTAATCCTAATTGTGAGTGGAATTTAATTCATATTGATTTAGTGACTATTATTTTGGACAACATTCAACTAACCACGCATTCCTCTATCCTCATGAATGGTGAAAATTATGATTGCATGGGTCAAATTGTGTTGCCTATTGTGGTGAATGGTATGGAATTTTTTGAAACATTTTTTGTCATGGAAGGTATAGATGAAGACTTGGTTATAGGCACTCAAAGGTTTATTAAAAATCATCAAGAGTTTGAAGTGTCATGTCCATTAATTATGTCTAAATCTACATGTGTGGCCATTGAAAATCCTGATGATTATCCTCATTGTATGGATTGTGGACATAATCATCTATTCAAATATTGTGCTTTTAATCCACAAAATAGTCTTTCCACTCATGCTTTTTTATCTAACCTTTCTTTGAGTAAGTCACAGGAAACCTTGACGAATGATGAAGTGGAGGACTCCAAGTGTTTGGGGGATGTGGAAGGGCCCTCTCTTCCTCTAAACTTGGATTCTCCTTATGAATCCATGGGCAAGGATGTGCCACATTTGGCTCATCAAGAAAAGGATAAGCAAACACTTTGTAACAACGCTATGGAAAATGATGTCATATCCATTGTCAATCATGATAATTCATCACCCATTTGTACATCTAGAGATTCTACGTGTAATAAGGATAAATGCATCGCGGAATCTCTAGATCGATCTCAAACCACACAACCTGATGATCCATTGCATGAGCATGATATATGTGAAGAAACTCAACCTTTGTTGAACTCCCCATGTAAAGATGAGTTTTTTCTAAAGACTCACATAGAAGGCCCAAAAGACCCATACATCATGAAGAAGTCACATCTCCCTTGTAATGTAAAGCAAATTTGGGTGGCCAAGAACTTACTTAGAGCCCAACCAAACCGCATTATGATATGGGTACCAAAGAAAGCTCTTATACAAACTCAACCCCCTCATCTACGGTCTAGATTCACCATGCCTTATCATCAACAACGAGCACTTCTCACCAAGGGATCCAAAGAAATCAAGTCAACACTTAGAAAAGATCCAAGGAGAAACCTCAAGGCTAAGACCAACAAAGCGAAGACATACTGGCGGCCTAAGACCTCTTCGTGCAGCATCCATGGGTGTCGGACCCAACCTTGCCTAATGCACAGCATATGTTTAAGATGCACACCAAGTATGCACACGAATAGGGCCTCATCCAAAGGCCAAGCATTTGGCACACTTAGTTTAACCCATGGACAAAGAGGGAACATGTACATAGATCTCAAAAATTTTCTTGTTATTTTTCTTTTTGCAGGTTGGTGGACAAAGGTATCATCCATGTCAAATGGTTGATGACATAGAGAAGGTTCTTGAAGCTGAAGATTTGGAGAAAGCCTCATCATCACCTAACCCTTGAGCACTTTGCTCAAGACCCATTCATTTTTATTTTTTTTTTGCACCATTGTTTTTTGTATGCATTTGTTAGAGTATGCATAAGATAGGGTCACATTACAAGACCGTGCATAGGCACTTTTTTGTTTTCCACCCATGCACCCTTAGTCCCCACTCATGCATATGGACTAAGAAGAGATGAATTAATTTCATCCATCTGTATCTATCATCTACATTTCATGTTCATACATCATCCATCCATTACTAAAAAAAATTTTTATTAAAAAAAAAAAAAAAGGGGGCATTCTAGCATATTCATGAGGCAAAAGAACCAAGTTAAAACACTCGACTCCAAACAAAAAGCAAGATGAAGAAAAACAATAAAGCAAGGCATTCCAATGGTGCAAGGATCATGCAAATCCAAAGGAACTCCTACCCACTCTTCCACAAAAGCTCCATACTTGCAAAAGCTTTGTCGAGGACGACAAAGTCAAGGAGGGGGGAGTGTTGAAGGATACAACATGTATTTCTTGGATCCACTTCATTTTCATCATCGTTTGTACCTTTTTCTACATTTCATTCAGTTAATAAAGCACTCTTGTATAGGTGTGTGTGAGTGCCACACTAGAGAATAAGTGGGATTCATTCTCCTTTCAGTTGAGAAATCCCACATAGCATGCTTTTTTGCCATTTTGTATATAAAGAGGTCTCCACCTCTTCTTTTGGGGGGGCTCTTTTAGAAGTAAGGAGATTATGCTAGTTTGTAGATAGATTCTTGCTCTCTCTTCGTCATGATGTGCATGCATGCTTGTTCTCTTCTTGTCTAACGCTTGTGACACGTTGATGTATGATTATGTCGTTATTATGCTTGTGATTACGATTAGGTGCATCATTAGCGATTTTTATGTTGTATCTTCTTGTTGATAACGTTATTAATCATACATTGACGAAGCGCCATTACGTCTGCTGAGTGCTTCTACGCAAACATTTGGGTCTCATGAGATGCTTCCTGGTTTGACAAGTATGAATTGTGATGCTACAACGTCAACACATGGTAATGACTTCTTCAGTCACACATACATCTAGCGTAGCTAATTTTTCCATCTAGCCATGTGGCTCAAAAGCTTCATCAAGAAATATATGTGGCATGTAAGTTGGATAGTCAATTGCTCTATCCTATCTAGTCCATGGTTTCTAGCATTGAAGTTGCTTTTCTTCTTATATATATATATATATATATATATATATATATATATATATATATATATATATATATATATTGTTACACTTATTCTTATATATATATATATATATATATATATATATATATATATATATATATATATATATATATATATATATATATATATATATATATATATATATATTGTTACACTTATGTGATCCTCTAGTAGCTTTGATGTGAACCTTTTCCACATACATGGGCACTTTTTACTCTAGTGTTGGCTAGAGGTTTTTTCCCCATGTTACCACATACATGATTCAATCATATGTGGCGGTACTTTGTACTTAGGGATATTATTAAGCTCTTACTTCAGCTCAATTCATCATCAGCAGAGAGAGCTAATCTAGCCATCGTCTTCTCCGTGTGTTTTGCTGCATTTGTGCTTCTTGTGTGTGCTTCTCGTGTGTCTCTTGCACTTCACACACCCAACAGTGGTATCAGAGCAGGTTCAGCTCCTTCTCAAGTTTTGGTTTTTTGCGTCACAGTACGCACCCACTTTTAATAGTGCAAATCAACTTCAGAGCATAGAACAGTGAATTTCAGTAGCCAAAAAAATTTCCACCAGTTGCAGTGGAGTTTTACCCCCATCTCAAAGCCATTCGTGCACTCAGAATCACCAATCAGAGTGATGGTTTGTGAGCTGAAATTTCAGCACTGATTTCAACTTTTGTCGAAGTAAAGTTTTTGTCAGTTTCTTGTTCCTTACTGAAATGGCAGGTAGCGATGACTTGTTTGGCATGCTTCAAACTGAAGATAAGCTTGATGGGACCAACTATCCGATGTGGTCTTACATGATGAAGCATGTTCTTGTTGCTAAACAACTTTGGAGCATAGTGGAAAATGTAGATCGAAGACGTGCAGGTGCTTCTACTTCACAGTCTACTATCACAAATGGAGCTTCTTCTTCAAGTACAATGGTTTCTCCTTCTCCACCTAGACAAGAGCAGCTTAGATGGGATGGAAAAGATGCTCAAGCTCATTGTTGAAGCTCAAGGCCAAGGACAAAGCATGGAAGCACATCAAAAAGGTGGACACACAAGGAAAGGGAGCAAATAGGGAGCTCCAAGAAGTGTATGTCAAATTTTCACAAGAATTCCCTACAAAAATAGTGATTTTCATCACTAAAAACCATTGTAAATACCATTTTCTGTTTTTGTAACTCCATTTTGTTCAAGTCAAGGAGTCCTTGAGCTTGAGGAGTATTAGAAGTATCATCCTACCAATTTTCATAATTTTTAGACTCTGTTTGAGCCCTCAAATAAGCCCTGGAACCTAATTTTTAACTAGGCCGGACACTAAGTCTGGACAGGGCCAAAACTAGTTAAAAAACTATAAAAAGAGCTAGAGAGATCATTTTTGGGGTTAGCTTGTTAGAGAATAGAGCTTTTGTAAGAGAACTCTTTTGCAATCAAAGCTTTCCATTGTTCCTCTCTTTGATCTTACCTTGTGCGCATGTGTGTGTATGTGTGTGCATGTTTGTGTGCTTTCACTCACGCACTTGTGCCTTCACTTGCTCGTGGTCTTCATACCGGTCCTCACGTCCCCGCGGATTGACAAGTAAAGCAGGTGGTGCTTACGCTTGAGCTACACCAAATTTTGGCGCTGTTGTTGGGAGAGAGCTTCGAGGACGAGCGTTGTGATGGTAAGATCGTAGATTTGCGATGTTGGAAGGTAAAAGAACTGTCATTTTTGTTCATTTTCTGATTTTTCTTCTTCATCTTCATCATCATCACCATCTCCATCTTCTTCCATCTTCTTCTTCATAGAAATTTCTTGTTTTTTAGTGCATTTTCACCATTTTCATACCATTTTTCATGCATTATTGTGTGAGGAGGAGTTAGGAAGTGCAAGAGAGTGCAAGCGCTATGTTTTTTCATGATTTTCTGCACATACGGAGCTCGCCATTGCTCGACGCTCAGAAATTCAAAGTTCCCGCCAAAAAACACGATTGTGTGATGAAAATCGTGATTCTGTGAAAATTCAAATTTTTTTTGAAAATCGCGATTGTGTGTTTCCCGCCTAAAAGCCTTTTGAAAAGAACACGATTCTGTGGTCATTCTCAGAATCGCGATTCTGTGGTTGTGCTCAAAATCACGATTCTCTAAATTTTTGGAAACCACGATTCTCTGAGACAAAATTGCGATTCTCTAGAACACGATTCTCTAAGACACGATTTTCTAAAACACGATTTTCAAAAACACGATTCTCTGTTGGCAATCGTGATTTTCATGTCAAAAACACGATTCTGTGGTTGTGCTCAAAATCGCGATTCTCTAAATTTCTGAAAACCACGATTTTGAGACAAAATCGCGATTTTCAAAACACGATTCTCTGCTCAAAATCGCGATTCTCAACAACACAATTCTCTGCTCAAAATCGCGATTCTCAACAACACGATTCTCTGCTCAAAATCACAATTCTCACAAATCACGATTTTTAGCAAAAAACACGATTCTATCAAAACACGATTCTATGAAAACACGATTCTCAGCTCAAAATCGCGATTCTCAAAAACACGATTCTCTGCTCAAAATTGCGATTCTCAACAACACGATTCTCTGCTCAAAATCGTGATTCTCAACAACACGATTCTCTGCTCAAAATCGCGATTCTCACAAATCACGACTTTTAGCAAAAACACCATTCTGTGAAAACACGATTCTGTGAAAACACGATTCTCTGCTGGCAATCACGATTCTCTGATTTCACAAAATCGTGATTCTCTTGATTTCACAAAATCGCGATTCTCTTGATTTCACAAAATCGCGATTCTCTTGATTTCACAAAATCGCGATTTTTTCCATAAGGTCCTGTTTGCCTATTTTGATCCCAGGAGCCTGATCTGACATAACTTTTTCATCCAAAGTCCATTTTTTGAGCTCTATAGCGTTGATTTTCAGATAGGATAATTTGAAGTTGACCTTCAGGTGGGACCTGGAACCCAAGGGGACTCCAAAGGATTTTTGAACCATACCAAGGGGAAATTTTGGACTCTTAGCCAAAGCTTATGAACCTGAGATCTGGTAGACACCTAGGCAAGGATAGACAAAGCATTATATCTTCTCAGTCCAGTGTCAACCATACAGCTAAGTCTTGGGCACAACAACTAAGTGGTTGTCCTTACGTACTAAACTCTGACACAAGTGACTCAGAAATGTCTTTTAGCATGGGAAAACCTACAGGTGGCTCAGGAACTGCCCATCTACAAACACCAGAAGGACCCTATAAAACACAATTGGAATATATTCGGACCAACCGATTAGGTGCTCGCATCTATGAGGATGGCTTGAGGTGATCAGTGGTCCAACTCAAAAATCCAGATCAACCCTTTGGACTTGAACACCCAGTGGTCAAGTTCGAAGAGGGTTCATACATTGATAAGGAAGGAACCATGTATGTGGTCACCAACCTACCAGATAGGACTGATGAGTTTGGAAATATCATTCTTGAGAATGAGATAGGAGACCTAGAATAAGGAAATGTAGGACAAGGACCCCAGACTCCTGTTGATGTATGAAACACCACAATAAATGAATTAATGTGACACTAGAACACCTCTATGGTCACCATTAACTCATTGCCACTCCAAACTTTGAGAAATGATAGCCGAAACCAAGAACTTTGCTTCTTCAGATTTTTCTAGTCACTAAAATGACATACCTTTAGTATTTTGCTAATTTCTCTTAGCTCAAGTATTATTTCTCCATGAAACTTTATAGGCTGAAACTAGAAGAGTAGAGCTTTCCAACAAGCTATTGTATGCATCAAAGCAATCTTTAGAACTCAAGTTATGGCCCTCACAAGATGACCCTGTATGACCTTCCAAAACTGAAAATTTTTGCCTGTTTTAGTAATCCAAAGTGTCTAAAAATAAAAATTCGATGCCTAGCATCGAATTTCAGTCAAGGTCGATGCCGGGCATCGACTTTGAGCTTTTTTACCCTCTTTTTCTGCACCAGAAATAGCTTCTTTTACACACACATGAAGAAGACCACTTGTATGCTAGAAGTCGATGCCCGGCATCAACTTTATGCTGAAACTCGATGCCAGGCATCGAGTTGCTCCACAAACTTCATGTTTTTAGAAGATTCAACAACAGGTAACACACAGAGAATGAAAACAATGACTTATCAGCCAAGATTCGATGCCAGGCATGGAATTGCTTAGAAAACTTGAACTTTTGAATTCATCACACAGTAGGCAAGCATGGAGATGATGGAGAGAGACTCATACACAGAACTTTACTCAGTTCTTTCTCATAGCTATGAAAACTCAGAAGTTTTATAGATGCTTTCTCACTCAAAGAAGCCCGACTGTACTCAGTCGTATAAAATGAACTCCTTCTTCTACTTCTTCTCTCTCGCTCTCTCTCGCCGCGTCAGTTGATACAAACTAACTTATATAGATTTTCGTATTCTCGTGATTTTTAAAAAACTTTTAGAACTAAAGTAAACTAACTTTACAAATATGATACACTTGTGAATTTGTCCCTTCACATAGGCATGGGGTTTTCTTCCTCAGATTTGACCTTCAAATATATGTCCAATTAGTGATTGTTTCTCCAACAGCTCCCCCTCAATCATTAATTGACATTCTCTGTTTCTTCATATCTTCTTCTTTTCTTTTACTCCTGCCATGCTTTTGAATCTGCTGGTCTTCACACCATCCAAGCTCTTTGTCATTATGTTTGCTAACTGATCTTTAGTAGAAATGTATTCCACTTCAATCTCCTTCTCCATTACCTTTTCTCTGAGAAAATGATACTGTATCTCTATGTGCTTTGTTCTTGCATGAAAAACTGGATTTGCTGCAAGATAAAGTGAACTCATATTATCTCCATGTATTGTAGGTGTACCTTGATCAATGCCTAAGCTTTTGAACAATGTCTGCATCCATATGACCTCCTTAGCTGCTTCCACAAGTCCTTTGTACTCTGCTTCAGTTGATGATAATGCTATTGCATGTTGTTTCTTTGAACACCAACTTACAAGCTTATCACCAATATATATCATGTAACCATGAGTTGATCTCCTGTCATCCTGATTACGCACCCAGTCTGAGTCACTGTAGGCTCTCAACTTCAAATCTGATGTAAAAGGATAATATAATCCTTCCTTTATAGTTCCTTTGATATATCTGAGAACTCTTTGACCTGCAATCCAATGTGGGTCCTTTGGACAATGCATGAACTGTGATAAGACTCCCACTGGATAACTAAGATCAGGTCTTGTTAGTGTAGCATAAATCAAACTACCCACAAGAGATTGATACTTCCTCATATCTTTGTAGTCTGCACCATCATATTTACTGAGCTTGTGATTAACTTCAAGTGGAGTTGAAGCTTCTCTGCAATTTTCCATATCAAACTTCTTCAATAGATTTAGAAGATACCTTTCTTGTGACACATATATGCCATGATCTGTATAAGTAACTTCCATTCCAAGAAAGTATGACAACTTTCCTAGGTCACTGATCTTAAAATCTTTCTCAAGTAATCTCTTTACCTCCTTGATTCCTTCATCTGAAGTACTTGTGATTATAATGTCATCTACATAAATACAAATGTAGATTGTACCTTCCTCTGTTCTTTTGATAAGTAGACTTGAATCTGCTTTTGAACTTTGATATCCAAGATCATTGAGATACTTCACCAGCCTATAGTTCCAAGCTCTCGGAGCTTGCTTCAATCCATACAATGCTCTTCTCAACCTGCAAACAAAATTTGGATACCTGGAATCTATAAACCCTTGAGGTTGTTCCATGTATACCTCATCTGATATGTATCCATTCAAGAATGCATTCTTTATATTCAATTGACTTAGAGTCCATCCTTTTGAAGCTACAATAGCAATGATTGTCCTTATAGTTGACATCTTAGCTACGGGACTGAATGTCTCATCATAATCTATGCCATAGGTCTGGGCATAGCCTTTCACCACCAATCTAGCTTTGTATCTGGCTATACTTCCATCTACAAGCTTCTTCACTTTATAAACCCATTTATTTCCAATTACTTTCTTACCATTTGGTTTAGGAACAAGTTCCCATGTCTTGTTCTCCTCCAGTGCATTAAACTCTTCCTTCATTGCTTCTTCCCATTGCTTCTTACCTTTAGCTTCATCATAGTTCTGAGGTTCTTCATCATCTTTGACTATATATGCATAGTTCTTCTGAGTTATGTAAGAAGTATCATAAGAATACCTTTCTGGTTGTCTTCTAGTCCTGCTTGACCTTCTTGGTTCACATTCTTCATAAGTGTCTGGATACACCTCTTCATCAAATATAGGAGCTTCTTCATTCCTTCTTGTTAATCCACTTCTGGATGTACTTGCTTGTATATAGTCTTCATCTCTATTCACCTGCACAATTGATTTTCCTTTTTCACATCTTCTTACCTCTTCTTCAAATTCTTCAGCTGTATGACTTTGATCTGCATACCAACTTTTCTGTTCATCAAATGTAACATCTCTAGAAACAAGAAATTGTTTTGTTAGAGGATTCCACAACCTGTAACCCATCTGCTTTTCATCATAACCAATGAACACATATTTTTCTGCCTTTGGTTCAAGTTTATGCCTAAGTTGTGATGGCACATAAGCATATGCAATTGATCCAAACACTCTACAATGATCTAGTGTTGGTTTCTTACCCCACCAAGCTTCATATGGAGTCATTCCATTTAGAGCTGTGCATGGTAATTTATTTCACAAGATATGTGGCTGTATTCACAACCTCAGCCCAAAGATAATTTGGACAGTTCTTCTCCTTTAGCATAGCTCTAGCAAACTCAACCAAAGTCCTGTTCCTTCTTTCTGCTACACCATTTTGTTGTGGTGTATACCTACAAATTATTTCTCTCTTAATACCTGCATTCCAAAGATAATCATTGAACTCTTGGGAGAAGTATTCTCCCCCTCCATCAGACCTCAGTCTTTTAAGCTTTTGACCTGTTACTCTCTCTCTGCATATGCATGAAAATGCTTGAAGGCTCCAAACACTTCTGATCTTTCCTTCAAAACATCTAATGTTATCCATCTTGTAGCATCATCAATGAAAAGAACATAATACCTTGAGCCACTGATAGATCCTTCTTTTGTTGGTCCCCATACATCTGTATGAATGAGCTCAAGTATTCCATCATGTTTGAATCCTTTCTTCTGAAATGGTAACCTGTGTGCTTTACCCATTTGACATGCTTCACATTTATAAACCATATGTTGACTTCGCACATTTGGTAATCCTAGTACAGACTGATTAGCAACCATAGCTTTAATTCCTCTTTCATTGAAGTGACCTAATCTGTTATGCCAGAGATCAAGTTCTGTAATCACTCCTTCACCATGTGTAAGCAAAGCTTGACCAATGTTCCCTTGTACTCTTAAAGTAAAGAGTCTACCTTCTTTCTTACCAGAGACAATCTGATTATATCCATTCTGGATCTTCAACAAATACTCCTTGCTTTGTAAACCTGACTTGAAAACCTTTTTCAACTATCTGTCCCACACTAATCAAGTTTTTAGGTATTGTAGGAACATACAAAACATTGGTTAGCAAATCTGCTCCACTCTTGCATTTCACTTTTCCAATTGAATGTACACTATGTCTTGTATTATCACCTGTTTGAACTGTATGACTAGAAATGCCTTTTTCCAATTCTGACATGAATTCTATGTTTCCTGACAAATGATTAGAACATCCAGAGTCAATGT
This sequence comes from Ceratopteris richardii, assembly GCA_020310875.1. Taxonomy (NCBI): domain Eukaryota; kingdom Viridiplantae; phylum Streptophyta; class Polypodiopsida; order Polypodiales; family Pteridaceae; genus Ceratopteris; species Ceratopteris richardii. Next base: position 201,326,126 of record CM035410.1, on the reverse strand, counting down.
AAAATACCTTTATATCTTCTTTATCTGATGTGCTGATTGAATTCATCATCAATGATGTATGACTTTCATTTTGTGTGTCATTCGCATAGTTGTAGTAGGTGGTGTTGTAGGATTGATTATGTCCCCAACTTCTTCCTCCACCTCTACCATAGCCTCCTCTTTGACTTTGTCTACCTCTTTGAAAATTACTTTGATATCTCCCACCTCGACCTCTGCTATTGTTGTTTTGATTCTGGTTTGATCCTTGTTGGTTGTGCCAACAGTCATGAGCCAAATGATTACTCAATCCATAGATCCAGCAAGCCTTCTTGTTATTATTTTGATTACCTCTACCTCTTCCAAAACCTCTTGCTCTTCCTCTGCCAGTGCCTTTACCTCTTACATAATAAACTTGAGAAGTTGACTCTTCTTCATCCTTTGCTTTACCTTTATCTCCTTTCTTCTTGTTCTTCATGTACATTGCAGAACTTTGTCCTTTATCTCCATCTCCCTTCAAGTCTTGCTCATATGTGAGCATCAAACCAAGCAACTGGTTCAAATCTGGAACATAATGATTTAATGAAAGTTCTATTGATAAGACAAAAGGTTTCCACCTTTCATCCCCTCTCAAACCTGCAAGTAGCTGAGCAATCAATCTGTGATCTTCAACATCTTCATCTATGGATCCAAGACTATCTGCAAGATCCTTCATCTTAGTGACATAATCACTAATGGTTTGACTTGGCTTCTTCTTGAATGTTGTAAACTCTGACCATAGACTTGCTTTCCGTGCTTTAGTAGTGCTTTGGAAATGATACTCCAATGCATTCCATATATCTTCAGATGATTCCAATCCTCTGATGTGTGGTAGCAAATGATCTGAGATTGTATTGTAGATGTAGGCTTTTGCACTTGCATCCTTCTTCTGCCAATGCTTTAAAGCATCAAGTTCTTCTTTCGTTGGTCGGCTTTCATCTTCAAATACTAACTTCTCTTCTTCACCTATTACATATACCATGAGATCCTTACTCATAAGTAAGGCTTCCATTCTCATTACCCATGCGGGGTAATTATCTCTGTCCAGTTTGTCAATGGAGATATGCAATAGTTCTTTCCTTCTGCTGCAACCTGTGAGCTTAAAGGATAAAGAATAATCCTTTTGGAGTTCTTTGTGTATGAAGATACTTTTGAAGTAACCTTTTCATGCCTTGTGTCTTCAAATGCTTCACCTTTGAAACTTTAATGGAAAACTTTCCAAAACTTCTCGTACCTTTGTCGTCTTCTGCTCTCGAGAATCTTTCTGCTCTGATACCACTTGTTGATGTATGAAACACCACAAGAAATGAATTAATGTGACACTAGAACACCTCTATGGTCACCATTAACTCATTGCCACTCCAAACTTTGAGAAATGATAGCCGAAACCAAGAACTTTGCTTCTTCAGATTTTTCTAGTCATTGAAATGACATACCTTTAGTATTTTGCTCATTTCTCTTAGCTCAAGTATTATTTCTCTATAAAACTTTATAGGCTGAAACTAGAAGAGTAGAGCTTTCCAATAAGCTATCACACGCATCAAACGAATCTCTAGAACTCAAGTTATGGCCCTCAGAAGATGACCCTGTATGACCTTCCAAAACTAGAAATTTTTGCCTGTTTTAGTAATCCAAAGTGTCCAAAAATAAAAATTCGATGCCTAGCATCGAATTTCAGTCAAGGTCGATGCCAGGCATCAAATTTGAGCTTTTTTACCCTCTTTTTCTACACCAGAAATAGCTTCTTTTACACACACATGAAGAAGACCACTTGTATGCTAGAAATCGATGTCGGGCATCAACTTTATGCTAAAATTCGATGCCAGGCATCGAGTTGCTCCACAAACTTCATGTTTTTAGAAGATTCAACAACAGGTAACACACAGAGAATGAAAACAATGACTTATCAGCCAAGATTCGATGCCAGGCATCGAATTGCTCAAAAAACTTGAACTTTTGAATTCATCACACAGTAGGCAAGCATGGAGATGATGGAGAGAGACTCATACACAGAACTTTACTCAGTTCTTTCTCATAGCTATGAAAACTCAGAAGTTTTACAGATGCTTTCTCACTCAGAGAAGCCCGACTATACTTAGTCGTATAAAATGAACTCCTTCTTCTACTTCTTCTCTCTCGCTCTCTCTCGCCGCGTCAGTTGATACAAACTAACTTATATAGATTTTCGTAGTCTCGTGATTTTTAAAAAACTTTTAGAACTAAAGTGAACTAACTTTACAAATATGATACACGTGTGAATTTGTCCCTTCACATAGGCATGGGGTTTTCTTCCTAAGATTTGACCTTCAAATATATGTCCAATTAGTGATTGTTTCTCCAACAACTCCTAGAGGCAAGTTAGTTTTGACCAGAGTGATCACTCCAGATTGGATTCCTCAAGATAACAAAAGCATAGAACTATTCTTGAATAGAGAAACAGAGGAAGCCTTTTGGAGATTCAAGCCAGATCAACCTAGCCAATTGGGCATAGTCATCATCTACGAGTTCAAGGACCCAGAGATACCAGGCAAAGTTGTCTACCTGGATAACACGTAAGAGAAAATTTTCTTGGTAACAGAACATGATAGACATGCATATACTTGGAAGAGTGAATTGATTTTCCCTCCACCAAGATCCAATGTTTCCCATGGCCTCCAAGGAGTAGGATCATCCCAAGCTCATGAAGCCCAGAGATAAAGAACTAGAGAGAGACCTGAGGTAAGTTTTGCACACACGGTGGGCAGAAATAGAGCAGGATTTGAAAATGAAAGACCTGAAAGAGAGAAACATCAAGCACATAGACAACAAAGAGATGAACCTGATTTTCCATTGACTAGACCCCGAGAGCACACAAGAACCCTTAGACCCACTCAAGTGATCAAGGCAATGAAGAATTATTTTGACGGATCAGGAGATCCTTATGATCATGTGGCTGAGTTCAAACAAGTGTTAAGAGCTGAACAGGTTGAGGATTTATTCACCCAGTATGAGGCATTTGGTTTGACTCTTAAGGGCACTACCTTGGCTTGGTTTCAACCATTGAGTAGTGGCAACTATCACGATATAGGTCAGCTACTAGACGAATTCATTGTAGAATTTTCCAAGAGTGGTATCTGATATAACACATCATCTTTGATCCACAGTTTCAAGTAGACACCCCAAGAAACAGTGCGACTAGCAGCTAGAAGGTTCAGACAGTACCTAGAAAGGTGCCCTGCTCTAGAGTTACCCACACCAGCCAAAAAAGTGGCTTTGTTCTTAGATGGCTTACTGAGCACAAAGTTAAGATCAAATGTGTACTTGAAAGAGCCTAGATCCATAGAAGAGTGTGTGCGGACGTGCATTGACATAGAAGATAACTTGGGTGAGGAGTTAGGATTGTCCAAACTCTATAACGATTCGGATAGTTCTACTAGTCATACTTCAAAAATCTCCACGGAAATAGAGGAGATAGCTGAGCAAGTTGCCAAGAAGCTGGGAGTCCAAAATAGACAAACACAGAGAATCACTCCATTGAATCAGTGTTATACTTGCGGAGGCAACCACATGGCTAATGTATGCCCAATGCAAAACCAAAACATTAGAGAAAGGAATGTTCCATATTGCACTATTGAGAGAAAATACATGAACCACACAGCTCAAGATTTTCCTTACAATAGGCAGGCTGTTAGACAAACTTATCAGCAACCTTACAACAAGGTAGGTATCAGAACCAATACCAACAACCATATTATTGACCACAACAGCAATATCAGGCACAATATAGGCCACAACCAGTCTTGGGAAACCAACCACCAGCTCCTGCCAACGTGATTCCAGTCAAGTATGTTGTGGGAGAGGAAAATCCAAATAGAGCATTGGTGCCACTAACCCCATTGATACTAGATAATGACTCTCATGCTCATAGTTCAGACTACTCCCATGAAGGTAGTCCACATGCTTATTACACTGAGTCGCCTGAGCATAGTGAGACTTAATCGTATCAATATGAGGCACCACCTATGGAGCAAAATTGAGAGCCAGAATACTCCAATGTCATGTACACAAATCCTAACCCTAGGCCCCAATTGAGACAAATGAGACCACAAGCCCCTAGAGGATCTTGTTTCAGATGTCAAGGTGACCATTTTATTCGTGACTGTCCCCACCCACCATCTCCGAGTCAAGGTCAGGCTATCACAATACAAGCTTTTTGTCTTGAATATGGCAAAGACCATCTTCCCAGAGATTGTCCAAGAAACCCCTCCAGTGCACCCAAGATTACACCCATTAATGTGGTAGGCTTAGTGGCGGATTCAAGTGCCAGTAGCAGTAATGTGGCTCCTGTACATGCAGTTACTAGGGCACAAGCATTAAAACGAGATAAACTAGCAGAGCAATCGGAGTCGAGTGATTCGGGAGAACCTAGTAAGAGGAAAACAAGAACATGGAAAGATACCCGAGATAAGGCTAATCGCAAGTGGAATAAAAAGTTATCCGAACTAGAAGAAAGCTTGAAAGATGCAAAAACAAAAATAGAAGACATCACATCTCAAAACCCCTCGCATGTCAACACTCCAACCACTCCACCTCATCCCACCCCACCACCCATTGTAAATAAGCCGCAACCAAGGTCTGTTCTTGCAGATCCAACCCGAGAAGGCTTGGACATGATGTTCAAGGCCTACCAGGCTCGACTTCAAGAAGGGCCAACAGTTGCAAACCTAGACAAGAGTTACCCTAGAGCGGATTTAGAGATTGAATGGATGAAAATGTGCATGAAAATGGTAGAACAAGCTCAAGCTATACTTGAGACTAGTCAAAAGTTCAATCAGACAAACTCTGTCAAACCAGATTTGCATTTCCAAGGGTTACTAGAAAGATTAGAGCAATTGGTAAACAAACTACAAGTTTCTTTACCTCCACAGGCTCAACTAGTTATTGAAAGAGGAAGCTCACCACCAATGGGAGCTTATGTTCCTAATTCCACGGATGCTGGAATGCCTCCTTCAATTCAACAATACTCTCAAGAGTTCTTGCAGGAAATACAAGAAGAGAAATGGGCCAAGGAGAAGGGTAACTCCTCTCCTATTCCTGAGATTGATGATCTTCATGATTGATTTCCCCAAGACATTCCATCTATTTATGGAGATGAAGCAGAACAACCAGAAGACAAAAGATTAGATTTTGAATCTAATACCCTAGAAGAACTGCCTCAATTTCCAGGCCCATGGGAATCTGAATCTCTCCAGATTAGAGCTCCCACAATACTAGTAAGAAATGAAGACTCAGTGGTTCCAAGGAACAGTGATGTCATGAAGAACACTAAGGTTCATTGTCATCTCACTGTAGAAGAGCTGCTCAAAGCAAAACTTGAGCTATGGAATCATGTGAAGGATCAGGTTCCAGACCTTGATTCCAAGAAGCCAAAAATAGGCTCTAAGAAAAAAGTTCCAGAGATACCTCTAGACAAAATAGGGGACATGTGTGAGGGTGAAGAAGGTAATACTTATCTTCCAATCACCTACCAAGGTTACACAACCAAAGCAATCATAGATTCAGGTGCTGGTGTTGCCATTGCGACCACCTTGTTGTGGAAGCAATGGGGCAAACCCACATTAAGACCAACTAGAATGAAGCTTCAAATGGCCGACGGTCATTTTGAAAGACCTCTAGGATTGCTCGAAGGGATAACTCTAACCACTTGTGGTGTGGAGTTTGAACATACATTTGCTATATGTGACTTTGAGAAAAATAACGTCTATGAGATGATCCTAGGAAGACCCTTCCTACGACAATTGCAAATAGTATAGGATTGGGGAACCAACTCCTTCTACTTACAACACTTAGGGATCACCACCAAGGTCAATTTGAAGGATTACACCTTCAAAAATGTACCACCCCTACAGTGGAATTCTATTCACAAAGCGAAAGAAGATTCCATCTCTGTGCATTCTGAAAGTTCACCTGATCCATCATGGCGGCATGAAGATACTCATTTGTGGATGTGCAAGGTCGTAGAGGAAGAGGAAAAACGTTTAAAGGCAAGAGAAGAAGGAACTTCACCAGGAGATAGACCAGTTAGAGATCCAGCCTACACTCGAATGATCTTTCCAGATGAGGAATTTGAGCCTCATGGCTGGCCAGAAATCTTAGCCACCATGGACATTGCTGTCAATGAAGAACAATGGACACCTCATTGTGATGAGGAGGGTTATGATATCTCAGTGTTCATGTGTCAACCCTTGCTAGAAGAATGTGACCCTAGTGATGTCATAGAAGAAGAAGAGAATGACGATGATCTAGAGTCCATTGTGATGGATAGTTGCTTTAACTCAAAGAAGCACTATTTAGAAGATGTAGGCATGTTTAACCAGAAAGAAGAAGAACCTCTCACAAGCATTAAAACGGTAAATTCAAAGGATGGAAGTGAGAGCAGTCAAAAGAAAAAGAAAAGAAAAGCAGTGAAACAAGAAGAGGAGGAATCATTGTTTGAAGTACCAGAAAAATTCAAGAAATATGAAGTTGACGACCGCAAAATTTTGGTACGAATGCCCAAGAGAGAGGCCATCATAGGAGAATCATATGATAATAAAGAAAAGACCAAGAAAATTGTAGTGACCCTTGAAGATAATGAAGAGAGATGCATATATATAGGAGATGACCTAAGTGCAAGAAAAGAAATGGAACTCGTAGCTCTATTAAGGGAATATAGGGATGTGTTTGCATGGCACTATAGAGACTTGAAAGGGGTAGATCCAAGAATTTGCTCTCATACTATCCCCATGACTGCTGATGCCAAGCCCACCAAAGAGAAGCCCTACACATATAATGATACATATGCAGCCAAAATAAAAGAAGAAATTTATAGGCTCATTGAAGCTGGATCCATCTATGAGATTGAGCATACTGAATGGGTGTCCCCCATTGTAGTGGTGCCCAAGAAGAACGGGAAGTTGCGAGTGTGTATTAACCTTAAAAAAGTTAATGTTGCTATGATCAGAGATAGTTATCCACTTCCAATCACGGAACACCTATTGGAGCGTGTTGCAGGCAAGGAAGTTTATAGCTTCCTTAATGGATTTTCTGGTTACAATCAAGTAGCCATTGCCCCAGAAGATCAACACAAAACAGCTTCTACCACAGAGTGGGGAATATTTGCATTTCGTGTGATGCCATTTGGGCTCACAAATGCACCTGCAACATTCCAAAGGCTCATGTGTCATGTTTTCAAAGAGTTCTTGCGAAAGAGCTTAGAAGTATATGTGGACGATTTATGTGCTCATTCCCAAGAAAGAAGATTTCACATCCCTGAGCTCAGACAAATCCTCAACAAGTGTAGAGAATATCGGGTGTGTTCGAACCCAGAAAAGTGTGTGTTCATGGTGTGTCAAGGTAAAATCTTAGGTCATATTGTCTCTAAGAATGGAATCTCAATAGATGAAGATAAGGTACGAGCCATAGCGGAGCTACCAAGACCAAGGAATGTTAAAGAGGTAGAAGGCTTTATGGGCCATTGTGGATATTACCGTAGGTTTATCCACATGTACGCGATCATAGCTAGACCCCTTTATGCCTTGTTGTCTAATTTTGAGTGGAACGACGAATGCGAGAATTCTTTCAATGAACTGAAGAAACATTTGTGCACAACACCAATACTAACCACTCCTAATTGGAATAAGCCATTCCATGTCCATGTGGATGCATCCAATCACGCCATAGGATGTGTGCTAGCACAACCCACAGGTGAAGGAAACTTAGATTTGCCCATAGCATATGCTAGTAGACAGCTCACCGCAGCTGAACAAAACTATACCACCACTGAGCGAGAGGGCTTAGGCATGGTATATGCTGTGAAGAAGTTTAGACACTATTTATTGGCCAACAAGTTCAAGTTTTTCACTGATCATCAAGCTTTGTTATATTTGGTCAATAAACCTTGCAATACTGGACGCTTAGTAAGATGGTTGCTCTTGCTAATGGAATATGACTTTGAAGTTGTTGTCAGGAAAGGTAGAACCCACCTCCGGGCAGATCACCTTTCTTGCATTACTTCAGGAGAGTCAGCTCAAGGAGTGTCTGATGACCTACCCGATGCTTATCTGTTCAATTTGGAAGTTGTTCCTAAAGGGGCAAATAAGTTGGTACCGGTCCTAACCTTCGGACCTACAAATAAGAATGTGAAAACATCACAAGAAGAAATTTTAAAATCACAAAAATATCACATATTGGCAGGAAGCATGTACAAACAAGATACGGAGGGTGTACTCGCTTGTTGTGTCGAGGATGACGAACATACTAGCTGGTTGCAACAAGCCCATGAAGGATTTCTAGGAAATCACTATTCTAAACAACGAACATTGCAGAATCTAAAACGTTTAGGAGTGTATTGGCCTAGCATGGACAAAGAAATCCATGAGTGGATTAAGAATTGTCCTGTGTGCCAGGAAAAACCCCCAGTGGAGCATGCAACCCTTTATCAAGTGTCATTAATTCCTGATTGGAGTGCTCCATTCGTAGAGTTTATGAGATCGGGAAGATTACCCAAAGAGGCTAGTCTAGCAAGAAGACGAACTTTGGAGCAAGAGGCTCAAGGCTATGCCTTAGTAGGAGACAACTTATACCGAAGAGGCAAAGATGGTTACTTAAGACTGTGTGTTCATGAATCAGACTATTTGAAAGTCTTAGAAACTGCACACATCGGTGTCGCAGGTGGACACTTCGGTCCTGATCGAGTAATCAAGACCATTCTATTCTCAGGAATTTGGTGGCCCACTCTTCATATGGATGCTCATACCTATGTGAAGAAATGACATGCCAACGTGCATAATATCTAGTTGAAAAAGACAAGATGCCTTTGAGGCCAATGATGGGAGGGCATGCATTTTCGAAGTGGGGCATAGACTTCATAGGTCCTATTAACCCCCAGCTAGAAACTCCCATGCAGAGTATATTATTGTAGCCATAGATTACCTTACAAAGTGGGTCGAAGTGAAAGCCACAACAAAGAATGATGCTCAGACTACGGCTAAGTTCTTATTTGAGAATGTGTTCACGAGATATGGGCTACCAATAGAGTTAGTAAGCGATAGAGGCACACACTTCTTGAATGAGGTCATTGAAAATATTCTCCAAGAATTCTTGGTGATACATAAGAAGTCCGCCCCTTATCACCCACAAGCTAACGGACAAGCCGAGAGCACCAATAAAATCCTCTGTAACGTATTGACAAAACTGGTAAATAATAAACGCTCTGATTGGGATAAACAACTTCATCATGCTGTTTGGGCTTATCGAGTTGCCTACAAAACGGTACTCAATGCCACCCCATTACAGATGGTCTTTGGATAGAATGCTGTGCTACCATTAGATTTCCTCATCCCAGCTTTAAAAGTAGCACAAGAGCATGAGTGGAATGGACATGAGTTGTCATCCAAGATCTTTGATTTAGAACGCTTAGGTGAGACAAGGCTACGAGCGGCAGCGGGTATCTACGCTACAAAGAAAAGGCAAAAGGCATACTTCGATGCACACATCAAAGATAAAGGATTGAAAGAGGGAGACCTAGTGCTAGTTTATACGCTAAAGCAACATGCCCGTAAGTTGGAAAAAAGAGGATACGGACCCATGATCATTAATAGAATTTCCACAAGCGGTGCAGTTCAGTTGGCCACTCTAGAAGGAGATATCTTGCCAAACTATATTAGTGGATGTAGAGTCAAGTTATACCAAGAACCTCTTACAGAGGATATGCTTACAAGACTCAACACTGCTAAGAAATGAAAAGAAGAGGAGTTAAGGGTGAGGGAAGAAGCACAGGCAGAGGCCAGAGAGCGTATTAGGCAAAATAAGTTAAGGCGACTATGCCTAGATGTCAACTCAAAAGCCCCAAAATATCACATGGACATGTGCCAAAAATCAGGCATAATTACCTCTCAAGTCATTGACCGACATCCCTTTGTGACCATAGAGATAGGACAAGGAAAGGGTGCAAGGACTATGAAAGCATTGATTGACTCAGGTGCAGCAAGTAGTGCAGTTAGACTATCCTACTACCAACACTTGTAGTTGAACATCAATCCCATAGAAGCTTATCTCATAGGATTGGGAGGTGTGGAAACCCCTTGTTTGGGCGAGGTGGAACTTCCCATCTACCTTCAAGGTGTTCCAATGAAAGTCAAAGTGCTAGTGTGTCAAGATGAGAACCTTACAGAACCACTTGTCTTAGGACAAGATTGGATTTATGACAATGCAGTCAACTTGAACCTAAGAAGTCAACTTCTTCAAGTTTGGGTCCAGGGACAATGCTTTACATTGGAACTAGAAAATGGCATGCTCACAAATCCATATGTCACATCTTGTAGTTCTCCTAGGACTAATCTTAGCAAAAGAGATGTTGTCTGCGTCAAAAGCTCTATGTTGCAGGAGAACTCAATCATGGAAGAACAGGCTCAAAGACAAGCGGATTCCTCCTCTGGTGCAAGGACTAATGCCACCACTACAACTCAACCAACAAGGCAAGCACAACGAAACAGGACAACTGCTATATCAAATAGACAATGGGATTTCCAAAGGAAAGTAGTGCCGGGCATGAAGCAGATCTGGGTACAAAAAGGAGAGCAACCATTGGCCTTAACCCCACAGTTCCCCTCCAGGGGCCCCCACCAGGCCAGAAGACGACTGAAGAAGCTAGGACAAACTCAACCACAAGGTATCCGACAAGTTTGGGTGCCTAAGACTTTAGTTGCAACTCAACAAGGGTGATTAAAGATGTGGGTACCTAAGAAGCTCTTACATCCACAACAACCTATGTTCTCCCACATGCGAAAGGTCTCAACCAAGAAGCCACAAAGAGAAAAGGGTAAGAACCGCATACAGAGATTGAAAGAAGATCAAATCACCTCTTCAACCATAGTAGGAAGACGTGTAAAAAGGGTATGGGTTTGTGTCACTCTAGCACAATGGTGAGTACCAACGTGAGGAGAACCACCTCATAAATGTCAATCCGTGGAGACATGAGGACTAGTATGAAGACTATGAGCAAGTGAAGGCACAAGTGCGTGAGTGAGAAGCACACAAACATGCACACACATACACACACATGTGCACACAAGGTAAGAACAATGAGAGGAACAATGGAGTTCTTTGCATTAGTCAAAAAGTCTCTTACATAAGCTCAATTCACAAACAATCTAACCCCAAAAATGAGCTCTCTAGCTCTTTTTATAGTTTTCTCACTAGCTTTGGCCTTGTCCAGACCTAGTGTTCGGCCTAGTTAAAAATTAGGTTCTATAGCCTATTTGAGGGCTCAAACGAAGTCCAAAAATTATGAAAATTGGTACGTAGCTAATTCTAATACTCCTCAAGCTCGAGGACTCCTCGGCTTGAACAAAATGGAGTCTATTCTACCAAAAACGGGATTTACAATGTGTGTGTAGTGATAAAAATCACTTGAATTGGAAATACTTTATGAAAAAAAATGATTGGGCCTTGTTGCCGTATTGTGCATGACTGTTCCGTTGTGCCTGTATGCTCTTTATATGACTTGGATTCCAACACTCCCCCCTTCCTAGCGTCTGTTGCCCCTGACAGACCTCTATTCTATAGGGTGGTCAATATAGTATTGGATGACGTTGGTGGCTAGTTCATGTTCTCCTATCCTTAATCCTCGTGCTAGATCAGCTTCCAATGCATCCCAATTTATTGCACCGGAGACCTCTGGTTGTGGTGTGGTGTAGTACTCGGAGTACATGGCCTCTTCACAAGCAAAGAGATGGAGCAGGTGTGTTGGCTTAGGTGCAAACACTTCTGAATGGTACTCCCAAAATCTTGATATGAACATTTCTTCAAATGTTTGTTTATAGCATGAGGGAAGATACTTAATTCGTGCATGCCAAGCATATGCTACCCGAATGCTAGGGGTTGGCTCATTGATGGAGAGTGTTAATCTCCAAAAGAACAAGTTAACCTTGAAGTTAGATCACTTCTATATCAAGGTTAACCTTAGACTCCACCAAACTTAGAAATCATTCATCAAATTATCAGAAATATTGAAAGTTCTGAAAAATTCAACTTCTCTGAAAAGTCTGCTGCAGATTAGTCACTCATTGACTAATCAATCCTGTAAAGTTTTTGATAAAACTTTGCACAACACTTCGCCTTAAGGTTGCGCAACTTTGCCAAGTTAAATCTCTCAAAAAGATTAACCATACACTGAGAAATGTGTGAAACACTTTACCTATGTCTGAAAGTGCTTCTCTGCAATGGCGACTTTGACACCTGCAACTTCTTAGTACTGGTTCTCCCAAAGTAAATCCCGTTTGATCAAGATCTTTTAGCCATAGATAGCTTACCTTCCAACTTAGATTTTAAGCCCTCACTTGTGTAAAACTTTACACTGTAGACTGAGCAATGATCATTTCATTAAAGATGAAATGTGCGCCAGATTTCTCGACTGTTAGAACATTCTTACATATGAATGTTCCTAATCAAAATTCTCACAGCCTGATTACAATTAACCTCTCAAATTCTAGCCATAGATAGATTAGCTATGGACTTAGATACGTGCAAAAGGATTTCTCAAAAGATTAAACACAGAGGGAGCAGACAGCAAAATATCGGGCGCAAAATTTTTCGATTTCTCAGAAAATTTACATCTGAGTGAGAATGGACAATTCACTTACTTTTCATGTGTCTAATGACACTAATTTCTCTCTCCCTATTCTCAAAATCTCTTCTGCTCTACTTGCCCGACATTTTCCAACATATTTATAGATGAATATATACAAGTGTATGACTAAACAAAGATATAAGTCAGCTAATGTACATATGTGTACATGTCTTTGGATTTTCTGAATATGCCCTTCCTTCAACCATCTGAATTTGTTCTCTTCTTGACTTCTTGACTTCATTTCTCCATAATCCTTCAATTGATGATTGTCATGCACCAACAGCTCCCCCTCAATCATTAATTGAGGTTCTTCTCTATCTTCTTTACTCCAGCCATATCCTTGAATCTTTGTAGTTTTGGTCCATCTAGACTTTTAGTCATCATATCTGCAACTTGATCTTTTGTGGGAGTGTGTATGACTTCAATCTCCTTCTCAATGACCTTCTCTCTCAGAAAATGATACTGTATTTCAATATGCTTAGTTCTAGCATGAAATACAGGATTAGCTGCCAAGTATAATGAACTCATATTGTCTCCACAAATAATAGGAGTACTCTGAATCACATCAAAAATTTTCAAAAGTGTCTTTAGCCATATTACCTCTTTTGCAGCTTCCACCATACCTTTATATTCTGCCTCTGTAGATGACAAAGCAACTGTATGTTGCTTCTTGGAACACCATGAAATCAATTTGTCTCCTACATAGCACAAGTATCCATGTGTTGATCTTCTATCATCAACATTACCTGCCCAATCTGCATCACTATATATCTTGATTCTTGTATCTGAAGTAAACCCATAGTACAACCCTTCTCTGAGTGTACCCTTGATGTACCTAAGTACTCTTTGTCCTGCAATCCAATGTTCCTTTCTAGGACAATGCATGAATTGTGAAAGCACACCAACTGCATATGACAAGTCAGGCCTTGTCAATGTAGCATAAATCAAGCTACCAACCAAACTTTGATAGAGTTTCATATCTCTGAACTCTTCTCCTCCAAACCTAGACAATTTATGGTTCACTTCCAAAGGTGTAGGTGCAACCCTGCAATCTTCCATTTTAAATTTGGTTAGCAAATTTTTAAGATACCTTTCTTGGGTCACATATACTCCATGTTGAGTATAAGAGATCTCCATTCCCAAGAAGAATGATAGGTTCCCCAAATCACTGATTTTGAACTCTTTCTCCATCTGCTTCTTGATCATTTGTATCCCCTTATCATCTGTTCCTGTAAGTATTATGTCATCAACATAAATACACACATAAATGAACCCATCTTCACTTGCTTTGACTAGCAAGCTACTATCTGCCTTTGTTGCTTGAAATCCAAGATCATTCAAGAATTTCACAAGCCTATAATTCCAAGCCCTTGGGGCTTGTTTCAACCCATACAAAGCTCTCTTGAGCTTACACACATAATTTGGACTCACTTGATCTTTGAACCCATCTGGTTGCTCCATGTAGACTTCATCTGAAATGTAACCATTCAAGAAAGCATTTTTAACATCTAATTGAGACAACTTCCAACCTTTACAAGCAGCAATTGCAATGAGTGTCCTGATGGTTGTCATCTTTGCCACAGGACTATAAGTCTCATCATAGTCCACTCCATATGTCTGTGCATACCCTTTCACAACAAGTCTAGCTTTGTACCTAGACACACTTCCATCTGCAAATCTTTTAGTCTTGTAAACCCACTTACAACCAATGATTTTCTGGCTATTAGGTTTAGGAACCAAATCCCATGTTTGATTTTCTATCAATGCATCATACTCCTCTTGCATAGCATCTTCCCAATTCTTCTTCCCTTTGGCTTCTTCATATGTAGAAGGGTCTTCATCTGCTTTTACCAAATAAGCATAATCTTTAGTAGTTAAGAATGAAGTGTCATAGCTATACCTTGTAGGTTGCCATTTGTGCCTAGATGACCTCCTAACTTCTGCACTTCTTGAAGTTTCTGGTTCATCACATTCTGGATCAAACCTTGGCCTCTCTTCAACTTCAACCTGCACTTCATTACTCTCACTTTCATCAAATAACTGAACCTTTGCTTTACCTTTCCTTTGATCCCCCACTTCTTCATCATCTGCATGTACATTATATTTACCTGCATACCAAGTACCTTGCTCATCAAATGTAACATCCTTGGATACAATAAATTGCTTTGTGGATGGACTCCACAACCTGTATCCCATTTGCTTATCATCATAACCAATGAATACATACTTCTCTGCCTTAGGCTCCAACTTATGCCTCAATTGAGATGGCACATATGCATATGCCAAGCATCCAAATATTCTGCAATGATCCAAGGTAGGTTTCTTACCCCACCAAGCTTCATATGGTGTCATACCCTGCAAAGCTTTACAAGGCAATCTATTAACCAAATATGTAGCTGTATTAACAGCCTCAGCCCACAAATAATTTGGGCAATTCTTCTCTTTCATCATGGACCTTGCAAACTCAACAAGAGTCCTATTTCTTCTTTCTGCTACCCCATTTTGTTGAGGAGAGTACCTGCAAGTGACTTCTCTCTTTATACCTGCATTCCACAAATAATCATTGAACTCATTTGAAAAATACTCTCCCCCTCCATCTGACCTTAGTCTCCTCAATTTTTGACCTGTAATCCTTTCTGCATATACATGATAGTGTTTAAATGTATTAAACACTTCTGACTTTTCCTTAATCACATAAATTGTGATCCACCTGGTAGCATCATCAACATATATGACATAATATCTTGAACCATTTATACTAAAGTCCTTTGAAGGACCCCACACATCTGTATGCACCAATTCAAGTCTTTCTGAATACATAAACCCATGCTTGGAATAGGATTGCTTATGAGCCTTACCTAATTGACATGCCTCACATCTGTATGTCATATGTTGACCTGCAATGTTAGGCATTCCAAGCACTGAATCATTGTTAATCATTTCTTTGATACCTCTTTCATTAAAGTGTCCAAGTCTTTTGTGCCAAAGATCCAATTCTGACACCTTCTGCTCTCCATAAGTGAACATAGCATGTCCAACATTTCCTTGTACCTTCAATGTGAAAAGCCTTCCTTCTTTCTTTCCTGCAATAACTTGTTTATACCCTTGACTAGGGTCTTCCACATAAACTCCATCATTTGTAAACCTTACCTCATATCCTTTTTCCACAATTTGACCTACACTGATCAAATTCTTTGGAATTGTGGGAACATAGAGTACCTTACTCAGAAGAGTGCTCCCATCCTTAGCTTTGACTGAACCAATTGACTTTACCTTATGCTTTGTATTATCACCTGTCTGCACTGTATGATTAATTGCATTATGATCTAGGTCAGTCATCAAAGCAATATTTCCACTTAAGTGATTACTACATCCTGAATCAATATAGAACACTCTCATGTCCTCATGTGAGGTTTCACATGTATTCATAATGAGAGTCGAGTCCTCCTTTTGATCTGATGCATAGTTGTAGTAGGTGTTATTATAGGATTGATTTTGGAAGCTTCTTCCTCCACCTCTTCCAAAAGAATTCCTACCACCTCTACCTCTGAAATTTCCTCTCTGAAATCTACCACCTCTTGCTCTTTGATTAAAGTTCTGATAATTACCATTGTTTTGATTATTGTGCCAACAATCATGAGATAGATGATTGTTCTTACCACATATCCAACAAGCTCTTACATTCTCTTTGTTGTTTCTGCCTCTTCCTCTACTTCTGCCATTTCCTCTTCCTCTCATGAAGTTTGCTTGGTTTGAAGTACCTTCTTCTTCACCTGATTGTTGCTTTCCTTTGTTGGCTTTCTTCTTGTCTTTAGAATACATTGCATGACCTGCACTCTTATCAACATCTCCTTTGATATCATTCTCAAAAGTTAGCATATGTCCTAACAATTGATTCAAATCAGGAGTAAAGTGATCTAATGAAAGTTCTGTAGATAAAATGAAAGGCTTCCACTTCTCATCTCCTCTTAGCCCTGTGAGTATTTGTCTTACCAATTTGTCTTCTTCAATGTCTTCATCAACTGCACCTAAAGAATCTGCAATGTCCTTCATCTTTGTCACATAATCAGAGATTGATTGTGAGGCCTTCTTCTTGAAGGTTGTAAACTTTGCCCATAGTGAAGCCTTCCTTGACTTGGTTGTATTTTGGAAATGTTCTTCCAAAGCATTCCAAATGTCACAAGCACTCTCAAGTCCTCTAATGTGAGGAAGCAAATAGTCATTGACTGCCATGTAGATGATGCTTCTTGCTTGAGCATCCTTCTTCATCCAATTCTTCAAATCTGCAAGCTCCTCCCTAGTTGGAACACTAGGATCTCTGAATTCTGGCTTTTCTTCATCTCCTGTGATGTATCCTATCAGATCTTTGCTCATAAGGTGAGCTTCCATCCTCATAGACCATGCAGGATAGTTCTCTCTATCCAGCTTTTCAATTTGGAGACTATCTCCCATCTTTGATTCACCTGTAGTCTCAAAACTTTAACCTTTACAGATAATGAATGTACCTTTACTTCGATTGTTGCTCCTTCTGATCCTTTTGATACTCTTTGTATGTCTTCCTTCAAGTTTTCTTCAACCTTTATCCTTCTGCACCTTCAAGATGTAAAGATTTGTACTTCTGCAATAGTCGGAGTCTTTTTCACTTCAATTTTGATACAACCTGCTCTGATACCACTGATGGAGAGTGTTAATCTCCAAAAGAACAAGTTAACCTTGAAGTTAGATCACTTCTATATCAAGGTTAACCTTAGAATCCACCAAACTTAGAAATCATTCATCAAATTATCAGAAATATTGAAAGTTCTGAAAAATTCAACTTCTCTGAAAAGTCTGCTGCAGATTAGTCACTCATTGACTAATCAATCCTGTAAAGTTTTTGATAAAACTTTGCACAACACTTCGCCTTAAGGTTGCGCAACTTTGCCAAGTTAAATCTCTCAAAAAGATTAACCATACACTGAGAAATGTGTGAAACACTTTACCTATGTCTGAAAGTGCTTCTCTGCAATGGCGACTTTGACACCTGCAACTTCTTAGTACTGGTTCTCCCAAAGTAAATCCCGTTTGATCAAGATCTTTTAGCCATAGATAGCTTACCTTCCAACTTAGATTTTAAGCCCTCACTTGTGTAAAACTTTACACTGTAGACTGAGCAATGATCATTTCATTAAAGATGAAATGTGCGCCAGATTTCTCGACTGTTAGAACATTCTTACATATGAATGTTCCTAATCAAAATTCTCACAGCCTGATTACAATTAACCTCTCAAATTCTAGCCATAGATAGATTAGCTATGGACTTAGATAAGTGCAAAAGGATTTCTCAAAAGATTAAACACAGAGGGAGCAGACAGCAAAATATCGGGCGCAAAATTTTTCGATTTCTCAGAAAATTTACATCTGAGTGAGAATGGACAATTCACTTACTTTTCATGTGTCTAATGACACTAATTTCTCTCTCCCTATTCTCAAAATCTCTTCTGCTCTACTTGCCCGACATTTTCCAACATATTTATAGATGAATATATACAAGTGTATGACTAAACAAAGATATAAGTCAGCTAATGTACATATGTGTACATGTCTTTGGATTTTCTGAATATGCCCTTCCTTCAACCATCTGAATTTGTTCTCTTCTTGACTTCTTGACTTCATTTCTCCATAATCCTTCAATTGATGATTGTCATGCACCAACACTCATGTCATACACCAAATTGTAATTCCCATGGGTAAACCCTGGTTGACATATCTGTGGTGCTGCTGTATTTCAAAAGGTTTTGTACTACCTGCATCATATCCAAGATCTTAAGCATCATTTGGGCCGCTACATCTGGCATGGGCTTCAGTCAAGGCATCCAGTGTCGAATTGTGGCCATCATGTAGGCTACTGAGGGTGGTCCTTGTGGTGGTGCTATGTACGGGTAGTTTAGCCATTCCTTGCATTGTGCGTTGTTCTGCACCTTAATGTTGAATGCTTTCCAAGAGCGACGCCATGGAACAGGGCCATAGCATGGATTGTAAAGTAGATGTAATGGTGCATTGTTCCAAGTGCGCAACATTTCAGGATATGTTTCAAGAAGTTTCTGCTGCCATGTCGGTTGACGGATCTTGCCTTTTTGTACCTCTGGAGGAAGGTCTTCAAGTTGAAATTGGGTTGCAAAGGAAGGTATCTTTCCTGTGACTCTTTGTATTTCTGCGTTATAATCTGCCAGAATGATGTAGTACGGCCTGTATTGGAGTTCTGATGAGAGGATAAGGCGCCTAGATGACAGGTTCTTGAAGTAATTGGATTGTAATATAGTGTCTTCTATGACTCTCATGGCCTGATTTTGCACTACTGTTCACTCTTCATGTGAACTCCCAATTTCCTCCACTTGTCGTAGCCATGGGGGTCGCGGTGCTTCGAACATATCCTGACCTTCTTCCGTTTGTTGACCTCCTGGGAAGGGTTGTGGGTCATATTCTTCTTCAAATGTTTGTTCCACAGGAATTTGTACTGTTTCTTTGTCGGTGGGAGCCTCTAGAGGGGAAGGTGGTCTTTCATATTGTAGTAGGCATGCTTGCAATTATGCGACCTCTTTCTGGAGATCTTTTAGGGCTTCTGAGTCTTTGA
Source organism: Ceratopteris richardii (assembly GCA_020310875.1). Lineage (NCBI taxonomy): Eukaryota > Viridiplantae > Streptophyta > Polypodiopsida > Polypodiales > Pteridaceae > Ceratopteris > Ceratopteris richardii. Next base: position 201,306,849 of record CM035410.1, on the reverse strand, counting down.
GAAGTGAAGCTACGGATGAGGTAGTTTGAGAGGCAGTCATGTCTTTTTGTTGTTTCTACTTCAGTTGACCCAGTTCCTCTGATAGCTGGTCATGCGCTTCGAGTAGAGTCGCATAGTCTTCCAAGATGATCTTAATATTGTCGGGGGTCACAGCTTGAAACTTTGAGGGGCTGATGGGTGCCCCAGGTGTGCTTTCGATCGTTGCTTCTAGGTTTTCTTGATTCTATAGTTGCAGGCGTCAATTCTCTTCATGAGCTGCTGCAAGGTGTCGCTTGAGTAGGGCCATATTTTGCTGAAGTTTTGAATTGCGTTCTAGCTGTGTCTGTAGATGACCTTCTACCACTTGTATTGCTTCCTGGTCTGTGTTCTGTAACTGTACTTCTAATATGCTATGAGCCTCTTGTAAAGTGTGGAATTGTGTATGGATGCAAGCATTCTCCTCTTCTACTACAACAAGACGATTTTGTAACATCTCCGAGTGCTCTTGCAATTGTACGTTATGTTGCTCGAGCTGATTGTACTCTATCCTTAACTGTGATATACATGTAAGCATGGTGTCCAATGCATTTCCTATGGATGATCGTGTGGTTTGTACAATCGAGGATGCAAGGGGAGGGGAGTGGGGAACGAGAAGAGTGAATGTTGTGTCTATTGGAGAGGTGTGCGCTGGTGAAATTGGTGGAGGGGGAATGGGAGAAGGTGGAAGTGTGGGGGGAGGTGGAGGTGCTGTGGGTGGTGAAATGTCCATGCTTTCAGGAGCGGATGCCTGTGTGTGGTGTCTACCATGTATATTGGAATGGTAGGTGGTGTGTGTGTGAGAGTGGTGAATAAGTGTTGTGTGGATGGTGGGGATGGGATTGATGAGGAGGGTGGATGGTGGATTGATACATTCTATGAAAGTATTCATGGACGGGTTGAAGGATTGGTGGTATGGGGGGTAGGACGTGAGAACCTGGGGGAGGGAGCGCCATGAAAGGGGATGTGGTGGCTGGGAATCCGAAGAAAATGGATCTTGAGTCAGGATGGCCTATGGCTGAGGGCATGGGGGATGGTTGTCCTGGGGCAGGCTCTATGAAGGATTCAGTTATGATGGTGGCGGTATTATATAGGGGGTTTTCCAAGGAAGAGAACAAAGTAGAACTAGAGGTTGGACTACGGAAGATGAAGGCTTGCTCTGTGGGTTGGGTAGTCGAAGTGATATCTACAGCTTCCGTTCGAGGAGGTGATGGGGGAGGGGTTGGTGGTAGTGGTTCGGTTGAATCATCCTGGGTGACGGGGATCTCTTGGCCAGTGGTTGTTGCTGTGAAGAGATGGATAGGTATGTGCTTGAAGATGAAGAGGTGTTGCAAAATCCTTGATCTACACCAGCCAAATGAACTCCAGGAGTATATGATGGGCCCTTTTAGCTTTCCAATGGATGTATTAGACACCCTATGTACCTTGGAAGATCACTCTCAAAAAGATAGATCAAAACAGATAAGTTGGAGTTAGCTCAGAGGTGAAAACTTGCTATTCTTGGTTCATACACCTGTCCAGTGTTTTACATAATTCTCTGAGCACAGCAGCAATTAGCTTAATTCCTCTTGGGGAAGTCTAGGTAACTTAAAGAGCTAACTTTAAAGAGTAATCTCATCAAAAATAATAAACCACACACTGAGAATGAGTTTTAACAAGTGATGACATCATCCCGATTTTCACGGGCTGCTACAGTTTGAGACCAGTGAGCAGAAAAATCAACATAACTCAAACTGTAGGAATCCAATGATTATGAAAATTTGTATGAATATACTAGACAGTAAGCTGAATCCCACAAGCTTTAAATCACTGAATTTGGGTAAGTAACCACTGAGAAATGGCTCTGACACGATGAGTGAAAAAGTCGGGTACCTGACAGAGAAGTGAAGATGAACAGACCCTGTTGACTTCAAATGAACATAACTGAAGGTTGCAACATCCAAATGACATGAAAATTTGTGAGCATATAGTAGACTTATAGAGCTAACTTTACCAAGTTAAATCACTGAAAATGATGCACCAAGCTTAGAGAACACATCTCTGCAAGCTGACTGAGAAAGCTGAGAGTAATGGGAGTGAGTAGTACACTTCACAAGAACATGGAAAGATGAACTCAAATAATCATGAAAATGAAAGTATATTGCTTGTACAATACAATGACTTACTGATACATATGTGCGCCTTGTAATCACACCTTGATATGGCATAAAGCTAAGCTCTTGGAGGTCTTCACATAGGTCTCTCTAACCACGACTAAAACTGCCATCTATTTATAGTTGAGTTTGGGAGGCTAACTTCCCTCAATCACTCTCCAATCAATCAATGATTGATTTGATTCTCTACCTACCACAAATCACGAATTCATGGCTCCTCTTTCCCTTTTTGATCATGTGGACTCAACCACTTAAGATTCTCTTACTTTTACATTAAGTAAACTCTTCAAAAAATTACAAGAGGTAGTTCACAAGTGAACTTTACATAGTCTTCTTTTTAAAGCTTCTTCTAACACTTTGTGGGACTCAAGCCAATACTTAGGCTTGTCATAGACTTGCTCCAACAGCTCCCCCTCAAGCCAAGTATGCTTGAGGTATTCAATCTTCCAAGATTACCTGCAAACCTATCATAGCCTTGAATTTGCAAAGCTTTGTACCATCCAATGCTTTGGTTAGAATATCTGCACATTGTTGATGAGTGGACACATATGATATTTGAATCTCTTTGCTTAGAACCTTTTCTCTTACATAGTGATAATGAACTTCAATATGTTTAGTCCTTGCATGAAAAATAGGATTAGCAGCCAAGTGAATAGAACTCATATTGTCACAAAAAATAGTTGGAGTTCCAAACTCCAATCCAACATCTTTGAATAACGTCTTCATCCACATAGCTTCTTGTGTAGCTATGGCAAGACCTCTATATTCAGCTTCAGTAGAAGAGAGAGCAATTGTGGGTTGCTTCTTGGATGACCATGAAATAAGCTTTGAACCTGCAAAGGTAAGATAACCTGAAGTGCTCCTTCTATCTTCCTTGGAGCCAGCCCAATCTGCATCAGAAAATAGCTTCAAACCTAAATCAGATACATAAGGATAATAAAGTCCTTCATTTATGGTTCCTTTGAGATACTTGAGAATCCTTTTGGCATCATCCATATGTGGTTTCCTTGGTGTGTGCATAAATTGACTTAGCACACCCACACTGTAACATATATCTACTCTTGTCAATGTGGCATAGTTGAGACTACCCTCTTTGATATGATGTGATGTCCTCTATGAGTTCACCTTCATGTGAGCTCAATTTGTGATTGACCTCCATTGGAGTACCTGCAATCTTACAATCTTGCATCTTGAATTTTGCCAACATGTCCTTAATGTACTTTCTTTGAGTGAGAAACAAACCATGATCTTTGTAGACAACTTCCAAACCTAGGAAGTAGGTAAGTGAACCCAAATCACTTATCTTGAACTCTTCTCTCATCTGATCTTTGATCTTCTTCATACCATCTGCATCATTTCCTGTCAATATAATATCATATACATATACACATAAGTAGATGACCTTAGAGTTACTCTTTTTGATAAAGAGTGAAGGATCTGCCTTGCTTGATTGAAAGCCTTTGTCCTGCAAGAATGAAACAAGCCTGAAATTCCAAGCTCTTGGAGCTTGCTTGAGACCATACAATGCTTGTTAAGTTTACACACATAATCAGGATAAACTTGATTCTCAAAACCAGGTGGTTGTGCCATATATACCTCTTCTGTTATCCAACCATTCAAGAATGCATTCTTTACATCTAGTTGAAGTATCTTCCAATTCTTGGAAGAGGCAATACTAAGCAAAACCCTAATAGTAGGCATCTTTGCCACAGGAGAGAAAGTCTCCTCATAATCAATTCCCTGAGTTTGTGCAAAGCCTTTTGCTACAAGCCTTGCCTTATACCTATTAATTGAACCATCAGAATTCTTCTTGAGTTTATAGACCCATCTTGAGCCTGTTACCTTCATGGATGAAGTCTTGGGCACCAAATCCCAAGTGTTGTTTTCCTCAAGTGCTTCAATCTCTTCCTTCATTGCATGCTTCCATTCTGATTTTGCTTTGGCCACTTCAAAGGATGATGGCTCCTCTTGGTTTATGTCTTGTGCTATGTAGATAGAATGTTTAGTTACTAATGAGGTGTCAAACCCATACCTTTCTGGTTTTTTCTTTTCCCTCATAGATCTTCTTAGGCCATGATGTGATGATTCTGCCTCATGTCCAAGTTCTTGCAATTTTGTTTTACCTTTAGACTTCCATGCTTTGATCTTTTCCATGTGAGATTCTTCATCATCCTCCGAGGTGTCTTGTTCTTCAATCTTTGATTGTTCTCTACCAAGCTTTGGAAAATCTTCTTCAAGATCATATGGTAAATTGATCTTCCTGCATGAATCTTCATACCATGAATTGTTCTCATAAAAAACTACATCTCTGCTTACCAAGAATCCTTTGTTGGTAGGGTTGTATAACCTGTAGCCCTTTTGATTGTTGTCATATCCAATAAATACACACCTTTCTGCCTTTGGATCCATCTTGCCTCTAACCTGTGAAGGAACATGAGCAAAAGCAATACATCCAAAAATTTTACAATGATCTAAGCTTGGTCTTCTTCCATTCCAAGCCTCATATGGAGTCATCCCATCAAGGGATTTTGAAGGCAACTTGTTAATCAAGTAAGTGGCTGTAGATACAGCCTCAGCCCATAAGTAATTAGGTAAATGCTTTTCATTTAACATAGACCTTGCAGCTTCAACAATTGTCCTATTCCTCCTTTCTGCCACTCCATTTTGCTCAGGAGTGTACCTTGTAGTTACCTCTCTTTTGATTCCTCTTTCTTCAAGAAAAGACTCAAACTCATGGGGGAAGTATTTGAACACCAACCTGTACAATACAGAGTACCCCGTGGCATGAAACAGATCTGGGTACGCAAGGGTGAACAACCCTCGGCTTTGGAGATAGGATTCCAAAGAAGCACCAAGCAAGCTACAGTGTCGAGGACTACAGCGAAGGAGTATCCTAGGCATCAATCTAGACAAACCATTTCTATTTGGGTTCCAAAGCAATCAATGAAGTCCATCCCAAAGGCTAGACAAATATGGGTGCCCAAGACCTGCTTACAAGATCAAATAACTTCACCTCCAATCACAAGATCAAACCAACACTCACAAGTCCTATTGGCTCCCATCCAAATGCAAACATCTACACTCCACACCACCACATTCTCGGTCACACCTCGGAATGTTTGGAAATGGGTACCCAAAAGGTCCCAAATCCAACACAATCCAGTCCACAAACTGTTACATGTCATCACCACTAAGAGATACGATTCCACAACGAAAATTTCGAGACTTAAACCTCGTATCAAACCACCTGACCCAATTTTGTAAATCAGTCCCCTCTGATGTAGGTGCATTCCGAGTCCATTGCACATCCAAAGTATGCATCTAGGATGAACACTAACCCACTTTCTCACACATCACCGAACACTCTACCCACTCACCACTAACCACTTGAAATGTCATGTTAGTATTGTGGAGGGAACACCATAACATCCTGTTTCCTATGCAATGCTAATGTGCCTCTCTTCTTCTAGCAGATAAGCATCCATAGCTACAAGAAGTCTCATGGCAGAAGCAGCAGGTCCAAGCTCATAGGCAGGAGTAAGCACTACAGGGATTGATGTGGATAGTCTACCTATTGATGGGCCACCAACTGAACGACCTATGGAGCTGCAACACCTCCAACAGATACCTGTACCAGATCCTCCCACAGGGATCACAGAGAGAGTCCATGCCAATTCTCATTGGTTCAATGGCATGCTAGGTCCATTAGGAGAGGCCAAGTATATCTGGGAGTCCAAGTGCGAGTATGACAGATCATGGGTCTACTTCCAATTCTTCTCCAAGGAATTTGAGACTCTACAGAACACACAAGATCTTCAGACCATATGGCAACGTACAGGGCTAGCTGAGTACTTCGAGGCACCCTTACCTAAACCAGATCTCCTCCGATGCTACTATCTGGTCTCAACATTACAGGCTAATGCAGAAAAGGACAATCCAAGAACATTCGTTCTTCCTTCCTTGCTGGGCAACAAGGAGTTGAAGAGGTTTGAACTTACCTTGGAATTGGTGAGCTCGGCTTTGAATATGCACGGCACACATGTACCATCTGAGAAGGATGCTCTCATTCCCACTAACATGAAGGATCGGAAACTACTAAAGCTGAAAGATATGGCAACACTCACACCAAATGTGTCCATCCCTCTCCATATGTGCATGCAACATTTCGCTTTCCCTGGCCAAGATCGCTTCACACAACCGCACAAGAGAATTTGGTTTGCTCTTTACTTGGCGGAGACAGGTGCGTTACCAATTAAGCTTCCTGTATGGATTGTGAAGCAGTTGTATGAAGCAAATAAAAGGTCATCTAGGAAACTACTTGTGAATGGCTTTTGTGAAATCACACGCATTTTATACAGATGCCTAGCATATGATGTACCCATTGAGCGTGCTCTAACTTGAGCACAACTACAAATGTTTAAGAGGCTCAAAACTGCCACACATCAATCCAAGCGCATGAGGGGCTCGATTCCGTGTGTCCAAACACGTGAAGTTCTGACTACTCCTGAAGTATCGCCACGAGGGGAGACCACTGTACCTCCCTTTACCATTAGAATACCCAGGTCTGGATCTAAAACTACAACACAAGCTGCCCCCTCGGCTCCTCCTGTCCCTCCTGAATTTGAATTTCCTGCGACTGGAGATGCTGAAGGGATGGGTCCCTTTGACTTTGAATCATTCTTGCAGAATACACAACTCTCTGATGTAGAGTTCTATTCAGATACAGAAGAACAGGGAACATCTTCCCAAAGACGGAGGAAATCCACAGAAGGCCGCCATAGAAGTGTGTCTCAGCTAGCAGATGATATAATTGCTGTCTTATCTGGTAGATGTCAAGAACTTGGCATGAACATGGCATCCACAACTATGGTTTCCTCTTACCATGGTAGGAGTGAAGATCTTGAAGGTCCGCAACTTGGGAGATGCTTAACTACCATATGTACAAGAGTATCCAAGGAGATATCTGCAAGGGATAGTTTTGGTACCATGCAAATCCTTGTATGTATACTGAAATATAAAGAAATTCAATTCTCAGTATTTGGCAAATGATGCTTTGAAAAGAGGAGACATGATCAGCCACTCAAAAGATCTCATCGGTGGACCATCAACATGGACACTCATCAACAATGTTCCATCCCAAAGGCTGAGTGTACAACACGAAGAGATGAACATCAATCGACCTTCTCCATGGTAAGTATCTTTACTTTGGAAACATCATAACCATGATAGCTTAGGAAACCTCTCCGTCGGCATACCCTTGAGCACTTAGCTCAAGACCCCCAATTTTTGCACCATACTTCTTCCAATGCATTTCCCAAATAAGCATTCATAGGGCTATATTACAAGGCCATGCACAAGGCACATATTTTCCTCAACCCATGCACGAACACACTTACCCATCACTCACTATGGGTTACGAGTACTTGGCATGATTCCTATGAACATCAACTTTGGAAGATCTAGAAGACACCAACGGAGACTCACACAGTCACGCTGGAATCGAAGGAAAAAACACATACCAAGGGACTACAACGTGCAAAGAATCACATTGACAAATGAGGAACCAGACAACCAACACTGCCACATCTAGAAGTCAGACGACTTTTGTTCATATAGAAGGGACACTCCCTCTCAAAGCACTACTTGGAACAACCACTACAACAAGGGTCTGTCAGGGACGACAGACTCGAGAGGGGGGGGAGTGTTGAAGCTCAAGGTCAAGGAAAAATCATGGAAGCACATCAAAAAGGTGGACACACAAAGAAAGGGAGCAAGTAGGGAGCTCCAAGAAGTGTATGTCAAATTTTCACAAGAATTCCCTACAAAAATAGTGATTTTCATCACAAAACCATTGTAAATACCATTTTCTATTTTTGTAACTCCATTTTGTTCAAGTCAAGGAGTCCTTGATCTTGAGGAGTATTAGAAGTATCATCCTACCCATTTTCATAACTTTTAGACTCCGTTTGAGCCCTCAAATAAGCCCTGGAACCTAATTTTTAACTAGGCCGGGCACTAGGTCTGGACAGGGCCAAAGCTAGTCAAAAAATCATAAAAAGAGCTAGAGAGCTCATTTTTGGGGTTAGCTTGTTAGAGAATAGAGCTTTTGTAAGAGAACTCTTTTGCAATCAAAGCTTTCCATTGTTCCTCTCTTTGATCTTACCTTGTGCGCGTGTGTGTGTATGTGTGTGCATGTTTGTGTGCTTTCACTCAATAGGAGTGGTTTGATTGAGGGAACACAACCACTTTCTATCTCACAAAAGGGGAAAAGCAAGTATGGTTCAGCTTTGGGTTCATCAAAACCAAAGCCTCAATCTCTCTCTTCCACTCATTCCTCTAATGATGGTGATTTGCAAAAGAAGAAGAGATGCAAATATTGTTGAAAGGCTCCTCATATTATTGATGAGTGTAAAAAGCTTGCTAAACGCAATGAAAACAAGAAGAAATCCGGCATGTTTATTGCTGAAAATTCAGCAAATGTAAAGAATGATGAAGCTAACATGGCTCAAGATTTTTGGGCATGTGTTGTTACATGTCATTATGATGCTTGTTTGCATTCTAAATGTATGGTTGTGAGTGAGGTTGATTCGGATTGGTTCTTTGATAGTGGTGCTTCAAAGCACATAACATCATGCAAAATATTTTTTGCCTCTTTGAAAAATGCACCCAAAGGAGGACATGTGGTGTGTGCAAACAATGCCTCTTATCCTATCATTGGAGTAGGAGAAATTGAGCATACGACTGCAAATGGAGGTGTGATTCTCTTGAAGAATGCATTGTATGTGCCTGGTATCAAGAAGAACTTAATTTTAGTTCCATTGATTGCCAAAGCTGGACTTCATGTACACTTTGTAGATGATAAGTGTATGGTTCATGATTTCAGAAATGGCGATGTTATCGTGATGTCCGGTACATTATGTAATGATTTGTATTGCATGGATACATACAAGAGCGGTGCCTCAAATGCCTTGGTTGCTCATACTTATTCCATGGCTGAAATGGAGCTTTGGCATGCTCATTTTGGTCACTTGAACTTCAATAATTTGCTTTACTTGCAAACGAAGGACATGGCTATTGGCTTGCCTACACTTGAGTCCATTGAAAAGCATGCATGTGAAGGTTGCATTCTTGGAAAAATGCATCGTGCTTCTTCTCCAAAAGATAGCCATACACACACTACAAGAAAATTGCAACTTGATCATAGTGATGTATGTGGTCTCGTCAAGATTCCATCTTTTGGGAAGCATGTATATTTTGTTACCTTCATTGATGATGCTACTCGTCATGCATGGGTGTATCTTATGAAAGCAAAAAATGAGTTATTTACTTGCTTCAAAGCATTTTTAGATATGGCTGAAAATTTTTCTTCACAAAAGCTTTTGACTCTACGCATGGATCCTGGTGGTGAATACATGTCACATGAGTTTAATGCTTTTCTTCGTGAAATAGGTATTTCACACCAATATACGATGCCATATACACCTCAACAAAATGGTGTTGTCGAGCATAAAAATAGAACTCTACTTGAAATGGCACGATGTATGGTTAAAGGAAAGCATCTTCCTGATAAGTTTTGGATGGAAGCGATCATGTGTGCAAACTATGTGTTGAATCATTTCCCTACAAAAGCATTGAGAGTCATCACTCCTTATGAGGCTTGGAATGGTCATAAGGCTATGCTTAGTCATATGCGTGTGTTTGGTTATTTGGCATATGCTCTTGTGCCATCACAACAACGTCACAAACTTCATGACATGGAAAAGAAATCTATATTTGTTGGTTATAGTGTTGAAAGTAAGGGATATCGTTTGTATCATCCATTGACGAACACAATTATTGTGAGTCAAGATGTGGTATTTGCTGAAAATTTAGTTTTCCCTCTACTTGAATGCAAAAAACAGCCAATAGTTAGCTCACAAGATGTGTTCGATACACTCATGCCTTTGTTCCAAAATGGTGCACTTGACTATGGCCATGTAGACCAACCAATTGAGGCTCAAAGGGCTGAAAAATTCCAACAAAATAGAGCTGAAAATGCAGAGAATTTCCAACCAAACATACCTAAAAATTTTCAGCAAAAAAATATCCAAATTGTTGGAAATTTCCAGCCACATATGGCTGAACATTTGCATCAAAATATGGCTGAAAATGAGCATGAAATTCATCCCACGCATGATGTACATGTTGAAGATGTATTACATAATGAACACATGTCTATCAAGAGTGCACAATCTATGCGATCTTTGCATGGAGATTGATGCTGCTACACATATTCTCACTAATAGTCAGAGTGCTTTGGCTATTGCACAAAACCCAGTGTTTCATGCACGGACCAAACATATTGAGGTGCATTATCACTATGTGAGAGAGTGCCTTCATGCAGGAGGTATTGATTTGGTATATGTGCCTACACAAGATAATGTGGCAGAGATATTCACCAAAGCTCCTCCACAGGAAAAGTTTGAAGCTTTTTGCAAAGCTTTAGGCTTATTACCTTATGTTGAAGCTGAAGGGCAAGGACAAAGCACAGGAGCACATCAAAGAGGTGGACACCAGGTAGGGAGCTCCAAGAAGTGTATGTCAAATTTTCAGAAGAATCCCTTACAAAAATAGTGATTTTCATCACTAAAAACCATTGTAAATACCATTATCTATTTTTATAACTCCATTTTGTTCAAGCCGAGGAGTCCTTGAGCTTGAGGAGTATTAGAACTATCATCCTACCAATTTTCATAATTTTTAGACTCCGTTTGAGCCCTCAAATAAGGCCTGGAACCTAATTTTTAACTATGCCGGACACTAGGTCTGGACAAGGCCAAAACTAGTCAAAAAACTATAAAAAGAGCTAGAGAGCTCATTTTTGGGGTTAGCTTGATAGAGAATAGAGCTTTTGTAAGAGAACTCTTGGGCAATTGAAGCTTTCCATTGTTCCTCTCATTGATCTTACTTCGTGCGCGTGTGTGTCTATGTGTGTGCATGCTTGGGTGCTTTCACTCACGCACTTGTGCCTTCACTTGCTCGTGGTCTTCATACCGGTCCTCACGTCTCCGCGGATTGACAAGTAAAGGAGGTGGTGCTTACGCTTGAGCTACACCAAATTTTGGTGCCGTTGCCGGGGAAATGAGCTCTCTATCAAGCTAACCCCAAAAATGAGCTCTCTAGCTCTTTTTATAGTTTTTTGACTAGTTTTGGCCCTGTCCAGACGTAGTGTCCGGCCTAGTTAAAAATTAGGTTCCAGGGCTTATTTGAGGGCTCAAACGGAGTCTAAAAATTATGAAAATTGGTAGGATGATAGTTCGAATACTCCTCACAAATCACTATTTTTGTAGGGGATTCTTCTGAAAATTTGACATACACTTCTTGGAGCTCCCTACCTGCTCCTTCTTCTTATGTGTCCACCTCTTTGATGTGCTCCTGTGCTTTGTCCTTGCCCTTCAGCTTCAACACCTTATGGGGGCTGATCTGCCACTCCCTGTATGTGTTCACATCATTCGCTCCAGGGGGGTTTGTTACACTTATGTGATCCTCCAGTAGCTTTGATGTGAACCTTTTCCCTATACATGGGAACATTTTACTCTAGTGCTAGCTCGAGGTTTTTTCCCCATGTTACCACATACATGATTCAATCATATGTGGTGGTACTTTGTACTTAGGGATATTATTTAGCTCTTACTTTAGTTCAGTTCATCATCAATAGAGAGAGTTATTCCAACCATCGTCTTCTTCGTGTGTCTTGCTGCATTTGTGCTCATTGTGTGTGCTTCTCGTGTGTCTCTCGCACTTCTACACACACCCAACATATATATATATATATATATATATATATATATATATATATATATATATATATATATATATATATATATATATATATATATATATATATATATATATATATATATATATATATATATATATATATATATATATATATATATATATATATATATATACACACGTGTGTGTGTATATATTGGAGTTAAGAAGTTAATGTATGAAAAGGAGTCAAATGAAATATATTTTCATTATTTGTCGTTCTTTTTCATAGAGCATTAAATTGACCATGGGAAGTTACTTGAAAATCTCATTGTTTGGAAGTCTAAAAAAGGCTTTTGAGCCTCTAAAATCTATTCGATTCTTGATTTTGGTATTTGAAGAGTTGAATACTCACATCTTAAAAATTTATTCTATCAAATCCGAAATATATTGCGTCTCAAGTTGCGCAAGGAGAAACGCATCATTATTTGATGCTTAGTTCTTGTTATGATTCGATACCTTTCGAACATGTAATGCATGAACAATGTTGCTTTCATTCCTATTAAAGAACATTTTCACATATCTTAAACGAAAAATTGTAACAAAGCACATGATGATTTTGCCATTATGAAAAACTTTTCTAGATTTAGCGAAAAAGCTACCAAATAACCTAAGCTAACTATACAATAGATGAATTTCGTTTGCTTGGTTCTTTTTTTCTCTTGTATAATTTTTTAGGAACATTCTTGTCACAAAGAAGGAGATAAGAAAGAGAGCTCACACACACTCTCACAATCAAGGAGAAGCACACACACACAGATTGAGGCAAGGAAGAATGATCTTCTTCTTCTTCTATTACATAAAGGGAATGTACAAGAATGACCTAAAAACTAGAATACAACAAGTGCAATATATAAAGAACAATACATAAGGAAAATCCTAATATCTGCAGATGAGTGAGTTGGCAAGAAACAAATATGTGATCAATCTCGGTAGATAAGTCTAATAAAGCTCAATGAAGTGTCCCTGACATATACCTACATGACCACTATACATGTTAAGAGAAATGAAAAATGATACATGTCATCCTGGATCATCACATGTTGAGCTTGATATCTCAACACTCCCCCTCAAGCTAAACGTCATATCCTCTAATCCAAGAATCTCCCAAAACTTCTTCAACTTCTCAGCTCCAAGTGCTTTAGTGAAAATATCAGCAACCTACTCATTTGTCCTCACATAGACCAGATCAATATCACCTACTAGTATCCTCTCTTGGATGAGGTGATAATGTACCTCGATATGCTTTGTTATGGCATGAAAAACAGGATTGTGTGCTAACGGTATGTTGCTAGGATTATCACAATAGATGGTGATATGCTTTTGCACTTCCACACCTAAATCTACAAGTAACATCTCCAACCATGATGCCTCACATGCTTCCATTGTAGCACCTCTATTCTCAGCCTCTGTACTCGACAAAGCAACAGTGGATTGCTTGCTCCATGTGATAGCTGCACTCCCAAGTGAGAATAGGAAACCACTAGTAGATCTTCTATCTGGAATGCTACCAACCCAATCTCCATCGGTGTATCCGTGAACCTGCAAATCTACACTAGCTTCATAAAACAATGCATAATCCAAAGTGGCACTCGCATAACATAGATTGCACTTCAACGCATCCAAATGTTCCTGGGAACTTGCATAAATTGACTTTTAGTCCAATAGTGTAGCTTAGATCAGGTCTTGTAATTGTGAGATATATCAAGCTTCCCACAATTTTCTTGTACATAGTAGCATTTTCCAATGCTTCACCTGATGTAGTATCCAACTTTGAATTATGATCTAATGGCATAGAAATTGGCTTGCAATCAGGCATACCATACTTTTGCAGCATATTCAAGGCATATTGCCTTTGTGACATCCATGTACCTGTTTCTATATGTATAATCTCAATGCCCAAGAAATAATGCAGCACATCAAGATCTTTCATATCAAATTCTTGCATAAGAAGTTGCTTTACCTCTTTGATGCTTCCTTCATTATCACCACCTACAATCAAGTCATCAACATAAATAGTCACAATCGTGATGCCATCATCACCCTTCCTTGCATATAGTGAATGATCTGCATCACACATAGAAAACCCAATGGTGGTTAAGAAATCAGCAATCCTCGCATGCCATGCACGAGGAGCTTGCTTTAGCCCATACAAAGCATTTTGCAACCTGCAAACATACTCTAGATGCTTTGAATCTTCATATCCTTGTGGCTGGTCCATGTATAGTTCTTCTTGTAACTCACCATATAGGAAAGCATTCTTCACATCCATCTGATGCAAAGTCCATCCTTTTGTTGTAGCTAATGAAACAAGTGTTCTGACAATAGACATTTTAGCTATAGGACTGAATGTTTCCTCACAATCAATTCCATATGTTTGTGCATATCCTTTTGCTACCAATCGTGCTTTGTACCTGCTTATGCTACCATCAGCATTGTGCTTTACCTTGTAAACCCACTTGCAACCTATGGGTTTCTGTCCTTGCGGCAATGGAACCAGCTTCCATGTATCATTTCCATAAAGTGCAGCCATCTCCTCATACATTGCGTTTTCCCAATCTGCATTTCCAATCGCGTCTTCAAAACAAGAAGGTTCAATGTCGTGTATTACCTTTGTCATGTAGGCACAATGAGGAGCCATGTAACTATCATATGTCGATTGCTGCACTGAGTTCCGCATCCTCCCAGATCTTGTTGGTCTTGGGTCACTTCTCCTTGTATCATTTGCACGTGCTTTTCTTACTCGTGGAGTCTTCACAGAGGGCAATTCAAGTTCCTCATCAAGAACCTTTTCTGACCCACTTGAATCTCCATCAACATCTTCAAAACCTGCACATATTTTAATACCAGTAGAAAGCTTTTCTTTACCTTTCTTGGATGTATGTGATGAATTTGCTGGACTAAAATTTCCACGCAATCTTCCACTTCATGGATTTGAGTTGGAACTATTGCTTGATGATGCATCCGATCCACTCAAAACTTGAGATTTTGAACTTGATTTTTCAACATTTTCTTTGTCATCTGGTTCAAGACTCAGTCCTTCTTTGGCATTTGCATAGAAGCTTGACATTTCATCAAATACAACATCTCTCCTCACCTTCACCTATCGTGTGAGTGGATTATAACATTTATATCCCTTTTGCTCAAGGGAGTACCCAATGAAGATACATTCTTTTGCTTTTAGACCGAGCTTCGTCCTCAACTCATCTGGAACATGTACATATGCAATACAATCAAATACTTTCATATGTGATAAGTTTGGCTTTTTACCTATAAACTTCTCTTCAGGTGTAACTTGATGTACAATAGCAGTCGGAGTTCTATTCATGATGTATATAGCAGTATGCATAGCTTCTACCCAATAACAATGAGGCATATTCTTCTTAGCCATCAAAGCTCTTGCTATTTCTGCAATATGTCTATTTTTGCATTCAACAACACCATTTTGTTGTGGTGTGTACTTGCATGAAAATTGATGTCGAATGGCATGATTCTTAAGAAAGTTGTTGAACTCATTTGACATGTATTCACCTACTTCCACTTGTATGTGTCCAATCATGGTATCTCGTATACTAACATATAGCCAATACATTATCTTTCGTGCTCCTTGATTCCATTCTTCATATGCTCTTAACTGGTCTGCAGTATGATTCCTCTATGGTAATTGCGGAGCATTTTCGTTCTCTCCTTCGATGTACTTCTAGTAACCTTTTCCCATCAGGAAATTTGTCATCCTGAATATTTTCCATTTCTTCAACTATTCACAACATTGCAAAACACTACAAGTAGCACTTTCTGCTTGAACATTGTCGCATTATGACATGACAGTTTCGAAGCCATCTCAACCTCCGTTTTGAGCCCGCAAGGTAGGGCCCATAGAAAAACTTGGTCAGTTTGCAAAATTGTAACTTGCGTTGTGTTCGAAACACTCATAAATCACAATTGCAAGTGTCACCCTTTAATCCTACTAGGTTCCAAGAAAAAAAAACAACATTTCGACTAAAGACATTTCATTTGACAAGAATACATAATATCATTTTGACTAAAGACATTTTCGAGTGGTGACAAGAATACACAATGTAGATAACGCAAAGGAAAGAATATGACCTATTATTTCCACCATCTAATCACAAAGCATTGATCAGAACAAATTTTTAGTGATAGGGAAGCTGTTATTTGATTTCTCCTAAAAATAAAGTTGGGATTTTCGAATGTGAGACTTAGAAATTATAGTTTTGTTATCTACATTATTGTGAATTCAATGAGTAAGAAACTTTTCTCTTCAATGAGTGATTCAAAAGCGAAAATAGATTATGATAGCTTCATATACTACTCATATATAATTTTCCTTATGCAAGTTCCTTATGATGTGGAGTAAACCAACGCGGGAAATCTAAGGTCTCTTTTTTTTATAAAGGAAGTTCGGTATTGAGATCTACTCTTCCTAATAGATGGAATTAAATGAAAGTACATGTAAAGGGCAATCTTAAACGAGTAATATTCCATTATGATTCGCTTATTGAATGGTTATGTGAAGCAACTTGGTTCACCTACATATAGCTTTGATGACTAAATGCTCTATTTTGGAACCAAACTATTTTGCTGGTAGTAAATGAACTATACGTAATCTTATCATAAAACGTGAATTAAATAAAAGAATCTTCTACTATTGATTTCTTACGAGATGTTTTTAATAGTAACACCGTGTGGTGTAGCAGAATGCCTTGAAATCCGTGGGGTAGAGTGCCTACATTCAAGTCCCACTCACTATACATTTCAAATTTTTTGTTCTATAATAAAAAAAACCAACACTAACACTAAAATGTCCGCTAAACAAATTTTCTTTTCTCCTTGCAAATTTGGATATGTGTAGCTTTTTACACAACATTTGTCCATTTACGATTCTTTGGCAGACGTATCTTTATGATATATTAAATTTCATATATAGGACTTTTAATCTTTATCTTAAATGGCGAGCAGAAAACATCGTATTGAATTAAAAAAAATGGGATAGTCAAATCATTACCCCCCCTCCCCCCCCAAAAAAAAAGAAAAAAAAAGAAACATGTACAGAAAATTGATCTCCTACATAGCAAGTAAGGTACAATTATACAAATATATTATATTTTAGGAGAAAATGATCCCAATTTGGATGACTATAAAATGAAAATGGTATTTTTTTGTTTTGCTCATAGTCATAAAAAATACGTTAGTCGTCAAACTTACTGACATATTTATGAATTCAAAATTACATCACAATGGTATCCAAATTAGTATTTTCTAAGCACCTTTGTTGAAGACGTTTGTTTAAAATTCTGCTCAGTTCTACTATTAGTTTGACATATTTATGAAGCCTAGATTCCATCTGTTGGGTGTGTGTAGAAGTGCGAGAGACACATGAGAAGCACACACAAGGAGCACAAACGCAACAACGCACATAGAGAAGACGATCGCTGGAATAGCTCTCTCTATTGACGATGAACTGAACTGAAGTAATAGCTGAATAATATCCTTAAGTACAAAGTACCACCACATATGAGAGTATCAAGTATGTGGTAACATGGGAAAAAAACCTCTAGCTAGCACTAGAGTAAAAAGTTCCCATGTATAGGGAAAAGGTTCACATCAAAGCTACTCGAGGAACACATAAGTGTAACAAACCCCCCTGGAGCGAATGCTGTGAATACATACAGGGAGTGAAAGATCAGCCCCCACAAGGTAATAAGCCTAAAGCTTTGCAAAAAGCTTCAAACTTTTCCCGTGGAAGAGCTTTGGTGAATATGTCTTCCACATTACCTTGTGTAGGCACATATACCAAATCAATATCTCGTGCATGAAGGTGCTCTCTCACATAGTGATAATGCACCTCAATATATGAAACACTGGGTTTCGTGCAATAGCCAAAGCACTCTGACTATGATTGAGAATATGCGTAGCAACATCAATCTCCATGCAAAGATCCATCAATAGGCGTCTCAGCCATACAGACTCCACTGTAGCTGTGAAAACTGTCCTGTACTCAGCTTCACAACTCGATGTCGCCACTGTAGGTTGCTTCTTACTCAACCAAGATATGTATGAGTCTCCAAGAAAAAAGCAATTACCACTAGTGGACACGCGAGTATCATAACAACCAGCCCAATCACGATCTGTAAAAGCATGCAAGCATGCTTGAACATCTCTGCCATAAAAGAGACCTAAATTCAAAGTGCCTCTGAGATATCTAAACACACGTTTTACCACTTGCCAATGCTTAGTGCTAGGGCTATGCATGAATCGATTCAACTGGGAAACTACATATTGTATATCCGGCATTGTGTTGCATGCATATATAAGACATCCCACAGCTTGCTGATAAAGAGAAGTGTCAAATGCATCACTAGAATCCTCAACTGAGAACCTGACTCCTGTCTCAACTGGTGTGGAAACTGGCTTGCAATCCTCAAAGTCAAAATGCTAAAGTAGTTTTTCAACATATTTTGCTTGATGCGTAACAATTCCCCCCTCAACGGATACAAACTGGATGCCAAGATAGTAGCTCAAAAGACCAAGATAAGTGACATCAAAAGTATGCTGCAAATCGGCCATAAGAATGTTAAGTTTTGCATCACATGACCCAGTCAAAAGTATGTCATCAACATAAAGCACAAGCACTATAAGATCAGCCCCATTTTTGCATACATAGAGTGTGCTTTCAATTGGACTACATGTGAAGCGGAGAGCAATCAAGTGCTTATGGATTTTGTCATACCACGCACATGGAGCTTGCTTGAGACCATACAAGGCTTTATGCAAGCGACAAACCATATGCTCTTTCCCTTTCATAGCAAATCCAGGAGGTTGCTTCACATAAACCTCTTCTTGCAAATCACCATTCAAGAAGGTTGTTTTTATGTCCAACTGATGCACTTTCCAACCTCGATGGGCAGCCAATGCAACCACGGTACGAATGGTAGTCATGCGTGAAGTAGGTGCAAAAATTTTCCTCATAGTCAATGCCATATTGTTGCACATATCCTTTAGCAACCAATCTAGCTTTGTAGCGATCAATGCTACCATCAGATTTTCTCTTAATCTTATAAAACCACTTTGTACCAATGGCATTCTTTCCTTTTGGCAATTCACATGACTCCCAAGTACCATTCCTATGTATGGAATCCATTTCTGATTGCATAGCACTCATCCATTGTGGATCGTCACATGCATCTTCAAAAGAAATTGGCTCTTCATTACATGCTGTAGCAATAAGAGAATAATCCACAAAATTACTTGATGCATGGTGAGAGCTTGATCTTGTTCTACCAAGTAAAGGTGCACTCAATTTGTTGTGCTGCAAAGTTTGTTTCAGCCGCTTTTCCATAGATTGTGCACTCTTGATAGACATGCGTTCATTATGTAATACATCTTCAACATGTACATCATGTGTGGGTGAATTTCATGCTCATTTTCAGCCATATTTTGATGCAAATGTTCAACCATATGTGGCTGGAAATTTCGAGCAATTTTGACAATTTTTGGCTGAAAATTTTTAGCCATGTTTGGCTGGAAATTCTCTGCATTTTCAGCCCTATTTGGCTGGAATTTTTCAACCCTTTGAGCCTCAGT
This sequence comes from Ceratopteris richardii, assembly GCA_020310875.1. Classification (NCBI taxonomy): domain Eukaryota; kingdom Viridiplantae; phylum Streptophyta; class Polypodiopsida; order Polypodiales; family Pteridaceae; genus Ceratopteris; species Ceratopteris richardii. The sequence continues at coordinate 201,287,260 of CM035410.1, read as the reverse complement.
TGGCTGGTCTACATGGCCATAGGCAAATGAATCATTTTGGAACAAAGGCACGAGTGTATCGAACACATCTTGTGAGCTAATTGTTGGCTATTTTTTGCATTCAAGTAGAGGGAAAACTTAATTTTCAGCAAATACCACATCTCGACTCATAATAATTGTGTTCGTCAATGGATGATACAAACGATATCCCTTCCTTTAAGCATTATAACCAACAAATATACATTTCGTTGCTTTAAGTCATCAAGTTTGTGATGTTGTGATTGCACAAGAGCATATGCCTAACCATAGGCGTATGACCATTCCAAGTCTCATAAGGAGTGATGACTCTCAATGCTTTTGTAGGGTAGCGATTCAACACATAGTTTGCACACATGACCGCTTCCATCCAAAACTTATCAGGAAGATGCTTTCCTTTAACCATACATCGTGCCATTTCAAGTAGAGTTCTATTTTTACGCTCGGCAACACCATTTTTCTGAGGTGTATATGGCACCGTACATTGGTGTGAAATACCTCTTTCATGAAGAAAATAATTAAACTCATGTGACATGTATTCACCACCACGATCCGTGCGTAGAGTCAAAAGCTTTTGTGAAGAAAAATTTTCAGCCATAGCTAAAAATGCTTTGAAGCAAGAAAATACCTCATTCTTTGCTTTCATAGGATACACCCATGTATGGCAAGTAGCATCATCAATGAAGGTAACAAAATATACATGCTTCCCAAAAGATGGAGTCTTGACGGGACCACAAACATCACTATGAATAAGCTGTAATTTTCTTGTAGTGTGTGTATATCTTTTGGAAAATAAGCACGATGCGTTTTTCCAAGAATGCAACCTTCACATGCATGCTTTTCAATGGACTCAAGTGTAGGCAAACCAATAACCATGTTCTCCTTTTGCAAGTAAAGCAAACTTGAAGTTTAAGTGGCCAAAACGAGCATGCCAAAGCTCCATTTCAGCCATGGAAGAAGTAGGAACAACTAAGGCATTCGAGGTAGCCCTCTTGTATGTATCCATGCAATAAAAGCCATAGCATAATGTACCGGACATCACAATAATATCACCATTGTTGAAATCATGAACCATACACTTATCATCAACAAAGTGTACATGAAGTCTAGCTTTTGCAATCAACGGAACTGAAATTAAGTTCTTCTGTATACCAGGCACATACAACACATTTTTCAAGAGAATCACACCTCCATTTGCAATCATAAGCTCAATTTCTCCTACTCCAATGATCGGATAAGAGGCATTGTTTGCACACACCACATGTCCTCCTTTGGGTGTATCTTTCAAAGAGACAAAAAATCTTCTGCATGATGTTATGTGCTTTGAAACACCACTATCAAAGAACCAATCCGAATCAGCCTAACTCACAACCATACATTTAGAATGCAAAGAAGCATCACAATGACATCTAACAACACATGCCCAAAAATCTTGAGCCATGTTAGCTTCATCATTCTTTACATTTGCTGAATTTTCAGCAATAGACATGCCGAATTTCTTCTTCTTTTCATTGCGTTTCGCAAGCTTTCTACACTCATCAATAGTATGACCAGCTTTTTGGCAATATTTGCATCTCTTCGTCTTTTGCAAATCACCATCATTAGAGGAATGAGTGGAAGAGGAAGCTTGAGGCTTTGGTTTTGATGAACACAAAGCTGAACCATACTTGCCTTTCCCCTTTTGCGAGATGGCAAGTGCTTGCGTTCCCTCAATCAGACCACTCTATTCACTCTAGATTGCTCTTCTTGCAAAAGAAGAGACATGACCTCATCAAATGCATACATATTAGGATTTCCTTTTGCTACCAAACCGAGTGTAGTAGCAAAGCTTTGAAAAGATTCTGGTAATCCTTTCAACAATGTAGAAATGAGTGATGCATCCGGAATGATCTCATCCATGTTTGTCTATTGCTCTTTCAAGTCCTTGATGCGTGTCACATACACATCCACCGACTCGTTTTCAGCCATACATACATCCTCAAGTTGCTTCCTCAAGTATGCAACACGTGCTTCATTATGCATGGCATACAAAGAAGCAAGAGTATCCCATGCTTGTCGTGATGTAGAACATGATCGAATGTGTGGCACTATATGACCCTTCACAGAAAGCGCAATCAAAGCATGAGCTTGAGCATCTTTTCCATCCCATCTAAGCTTCTCTTGTGTAGGTGGAGAAGGAAAAACCACTATACTCGAAGAAGAAGCTCCATCTGTGACAGTAGACTGTGAAGTAGAAGAACCTGCGGGTCTTCAATCTACGTCTGCCACTATGTTCCAAAGTTGTTTAGCAACAAGAACATGGTTCATCGTGTAAGACCGCATCGAATAGTTGGTCCTATCAAGCTTATGTTCAGCTTGAAGCATGCCAAACAAGTCATTATTTCCTACCATTTCACTAAGGAACAAGAATGTAACAAAATCTTCACTTCGACGAAATCTGAAATGAGTGCTAAAAGTTCAACTCACAAACCATCACTCTGATGGCAATTCTGGCTACACGAATGGCTTCGAAATGGGGGTATAACTACAATGCACCCGCTGGAAATGTTTCTTGGCTACTAAAATTCACAGTTCTATGATCAGAAGTCGATTTGCACTAATAAAAGTGTGCGCCCCATGGCGCGAAAAACCAAAACTTGAGAAGGAGCTGAATCTGCTCTGACACCACTGTTGGGTGTGTAGAAGTGCGAGACACACACAAGGAGCACACACAAGAAGCACAAACGCAGCAAGACACGCAAAAGACGATGGCTGGAATAGCTCTCTCTATTGACGATGAATTGAACTGAAGTAAGAGCTGAATAATATCCCTAAGTACAAAGTACCACCACATATGAGAGTATCAAGTATATGGTAACATGGGGAAAAAACCTCTAGCCAACACTAGAGTAAAAAGTGCCCATGTATAGGGAAACGGTTCACATCAAAGCTACTCCAGGAACACATAAGTGTAACACCATCACAATGGTATCAATATTTCCAAAATTATTCAAATGAGAATGGGATGTAGAAGATAGCGTACAATCAACAATATACACAAAAATAAAAAAGCGTGCTGCAGATACAATTTTTAAATAAGAATGGGATATAGAGAAATGCATATAATTACCAGCCAATTCAATCTTCCTTCCATCTTGTCTGTACAAGGGCATTAATTGTTACATGCATCATAGCCATGAACATAAAGCACCTAGACAATGAAATACTCTTAACTATTTCATTATCACAACAATGTTCCATGCACAACTCAAATCTACTGGTATTGAAAGAAGACGAATCCTCCTCTGTCAATTCTTTTCCCTCCATTTGGTGGCTTATTAATATGTTCTATAGGAAAATGATTCCAGAACAGTCTAGTTCAAGCAAGCAGTTAAAACTTTTCAAACCCAACCCGTGGAATAAGGATAAACAGTTATATACACAATTAACCATTTCAAACCCAACCCGTGGAATAAGGATAAAAAAGGCTTTGCAACAAAAGACAAGGACGACTTTAATCATATCCTTAAACCATGGATTTGTGTATACAGTACCTCACACATCAGTCACACGAGCTATACAGGAACGTCCACAAAAAAATTCTGAAACGTACTTCCACAGTAGCTATGGTTAGAAAAAGAATGGAAGATACTTCCGAATATGCAATGGTGACAAGAGAACCCTTGATGCCCATCATATTTAGCCATTAAGTGTTTGTTATGTGGATGTTATAATGGAAAACTTCAGTTTCTCTTTTCATAAGCACTTCAATCATGTTCAAACTAGACTTCCGTTTCCGCATCGAGGAGATGAGCACATCTTAAGAAAGATGCAAATGATGAAGGAAATCATATAAAATGAAGAATGATCCCATTGAAAGGTAGAAGTCTTTCTTAATTAAGGTAAGAATTTGTGTCCTGGAAACTTCTTTTAAGAGAGTGTAACAAAATGGATTAGACAGAAAAAAATACAAGTGATGCCAAAGGCTGGGAAAGAGGTATCCCTTACTAGCGAATCATGTACAACCCACGATCATGGACAATCTCTCAGATGAATACAAAGAAAGTAAAAAACTCTCCACGTAGAAGAAACAATGCAACATACAAAAGTTTGAAAAGGGAGTACAAGACACTAAACACCCATATGAAGATGTTGGAGACACATGAAGAGAGAGTAGTTTTTGTCACATCATTCAATTTTCAAAAATCTATCATACCATTTTCACTGACAAATACTGCGAAGACACCGAAATTCTTAAGAAAATTGGAATTTCACAAAATTATTATATATTTTGATTGAAAGATGCAGATAAAGTTATAGATGATGTTTGGTCTATAATTTCACTGACAAAATGCAAGAAGAGTCGCTATAGGTTACTGCCTTCACCAACACACTGGATCGTAGAAATTGTGTCAATGCGTCATCGCACATAATCATCCGTGTAGCTTGAATAGCTTCCTTCGATTGCCATTTCAGGAAAAACAGTTTACATCCCCTTTTCGTTGTCATATGAATATACGAATGGACGTGCGCGAAAACATGTTCAATGTGAAAACCTACTTGACTTGTCGACAAATAACAATGTCATCACTCATCATCCTCTGTCATAAAAGCGCTCCTTGGCACACCGCCTATTTGGAACTTCAATTCCTGAATCTTTTCTGCCAGCTCCCTTCTGTTTGACTGCACAAGAGACAAAACTAAGGTACGTCAATGTTCCAGAATGATGATGAAAATGGTTAATAAAAATCATGAACAAGAGGAACTGGATAATCGTTGATGCAAGCAGGAGGTTTCTATAGCGGCACTTCAATCAAAATCTTACTTCTGCTTGAAGTGGACACTAAAACTTCATCAAAATCACAGAAACATGACTTGTAGCAACAGTCACAATCAAAATTTTACTTCTGCTTGAAGTGGCCACGAGAACTTCATCAACATCACCAAAACATAACTTATAGCGGAACATATGTCAAGTCTGCATGAAAAATGTCTTACCTTAAAAAGAAGGTATCTGTAAACGAACCATCCAGTGTAGAAGAGCCCCACAAGCTCCAGCACTTTTGGCACCTACAGGTTATATATTTTCAAAAGCTCAGCTCCCAGAAAACGATTTGCCAAAATTTCCCTTTGTGACATGGCATTGCCCATACAGAGATTCATAAGAGTGATGAAGAAGCTTTACCAATGGAAGCCTATTGACAGCGCCAATGACGGCGGAGGAGAGCCAAAGCGCTGCCAACGCTCCTCCCCCATATATCCAAACTTGTGATTTGTTTTCAAGCGCGTCATACTGCCAGGAAGAGTAAAAGACATCAGCCGGGCACGTACAACAGATCATAAAGGACAAAACTCATTCAAGTATGTACACTTCATTAAGGGCTTCTGATCGAGTTTTGAAAGCCTGACCTTGGCCTTGATATCATTCAAGAATTCATCCAGCTGCTGTGAGGTATCAGATACTCCTGTATCGTCCGAAGAGCTTGTTGCTCTGACGACGTAGCGGGCGTCATACACACTTCTCCGCCCTGCAAACAAATTCAGGAATTGAAGTGCTGGAAGACTCCGTTCCAAGATTTCAGAACTCTAACTACGCATCCATGCGAGTGTACCACAGCAAGTCCTCGAAAATCCCTTCGTACTGGGAACCGTTGGTTAGTAGAAATTTAGTTTTTGAGCTCGAATCACAGAATTTATAATATGAATCCAATGGCTTACGCACTGATTAGAAGCTTCTGCACCCTCATTTCGTGCTGAACCATAGAAGTGCCTACTAATAATGTCATACATGTCGCTTGGACATCCTCGGAGACTATTATCGCGTCCATACGCAGGTAAACTAGATAAACCTTCACAATGAACTGAACTACCATAGCCGTGGCGTAAAAAAGTGCAAATGCATACTCCATTCACCGGCTTGAAGTCTTAACTGTGAACGGAAGTTCGGAACAGAAAACCAGCACGATACACATGCCTGTTGGCAGATTGGATCACTTAATTTTCTAGGCGATTTTAAATTTAATGGTCTAGACCATCTAAACGCCGTACCTGGACAAGTAGATTTGAATTATTACTCTAAAACATCTAAATTCCTAGCTGCCACTGTTGCGTCCGAGCCACCTAGTAATTTGTTGGCGTCAGACCACATAAGGACTGCATGTGTTGTCGCATAATTCAATGGCCTGCACATTCTGAATTTGAAAAGCGACAGTGCGTATCACCAACTAACTCGTCAACGAGTTCAGTGCATCGATAAACACATAACCGCATATCTGATGTTAAAAGTTCCTTAAATGTCAACTAATGCGGCAACCTTCGCGATTCCTAGGCATTTATAAGCATACTGCATTTGTCAATACTGAAGTTTCTTGACAGAAATCGCGACATAAACTTTGCTGATTCATAATCACGCCTCAGAACTTAGTGCGAGACAGTTCACAAAAATCCTTCAAAGCCAATTTTCTAAAGTCCGAGACAAGATTATTCTGCCATAGGTGTGCTCAGTACAGATCGGAAGAGCAGGACGAAGACAGTTCATAAAAATCCTTGAAAGCCAATTTCTACAGCATAGATAACACGAGCAGGACGAACCTGTGAGTGAGAAAACCGGTCTTCCAGAAACTGACCCGAAAGATCGCTTGTTGGGGAGGCAAAGAAGTGGCGATTGAAACGGCTGTGCAGATGATGGCAAACCTGCCACCGTGTAGGAAGGCAAAGACGTCATGGACGCAAGTCCAGCCATGAAAAGCAGCCGGCACGTTAAACCCAACTTGCTAGCAGGCCGATACGGTGCCGGCCCATGTAGAAAATCAGCTGCCTCATCGAGTTCCACATATCCTCCGTGCGTGTCTTTGTTTGATATTGTCCAATTGGCATTGTGCATGTCGCTTTTCTTATCTTCGAAAACGAACATATACTTGGTCAAGTGCAGCCTGTGGATTCACACATAGCATAGGCCCAACAAAACGCTCCATCAAATAAAGAAAAAGAAAACAATTAAAAGGTACTAATTTTACAAATTCGCAATGCGTATTCGAGCTTCAAAATACAAGGTTTAGGGTTCGAGGCTTTTGGATTTTGTTTGAAATTCCACCCCTGAATGTGAAAAAGATACAAGGGATCCTTAGGATTTGGATTCTTTTGTGGAATTTCAAGTGTAAAAGGGAGATTAATGTTCGAATGGGTGCAGTGTAGTGGTATGCTTTGAATGTTGTGGAGCAGAGTGCCTCGGTTCAAGTCCCACTCAATGGACATTTCAAATTTCTTATACTCTCAAAAACAAAAAAAAAAGGAGCTTAAGTCGAGGATTTTTTAAATTTAATTATTTTTCTTTTAATGCTATAGAGAAGAAAAGTGGAGGTGTCGAGCCTCATATATAAATGGAATGGGTTCAAATCTTATGAAAGGTCTTGGGTGTGTTGCCTTTGTCATTAACTTTTAGCACATATTTGGAGTAAGCCTTTGGGCAATTGAACAATATGGTAAGGATGCCATTATGGTGGGGTCTACGAAAGCATGTGAATAGCACAAGGAAGAAGAAGAAGCTTGGAGCACACCACACAATACCGAATGTATTACCTAGTGAATGTACAAAGATAAGTGACCCATTAGGGTTATAGGCGTATATACAAGTTGGGGGGGGGGGAACTCTTAAAGAGGGAAAAATGTGCCCCATCAATCCTAGTGTGTTCACTGACATCACCACCCAAATATACCAACAAATTCCCCCCTGAGAATGATGCGGTGAACAAGGAGTTGACACTCATGTATAAGGAAGTGCTAAGCTATGTGGGATCAATCCAAAAAAGGAAGTAAGCCCAAAGCTTTGCAGAAAGCTTCAAACTTCTCCCTAAGCAGAGCCTTTATGAAAAGGTCTGCAACGTTCTCATGTGTGGGCACATATGCCAAACTAATCTCTCCAGCAGAGAACCTCTCCCTGAAATAATGCTAGTGCACCTCACGTGGTTACTATGAGCATGGAACACAGGGTTGCTCGCAATTGCCAATGCGCTTTGACAGTAAGTGAAGATGGTGGTGGCAAAAGACTCACCAACACCAAAATCATCCAAAAAGGCGTCTGAGCTGCATACACTCAGTAGTCTCTATGAAAGCTTCCCTATAGTCAGCCTCACAACTAGAAGTGGCCACAATAGGCTGCTTCTTGCTCAACCAAAATATGCATGAGCTACCAAGCATGAAGCAAAAACCATTGGTGGACACATGAGTGTCATAGCAACCAACCTAGTTAGAGTTAGAAAAAGCATGTAAATTTGGCGGTAGTGATCCTTCCTTGGGATAAAACAATCCAAGTAGCTAGTTCCCACTCAAGTAGTGAAAGATGTTGATATATTTAGGTAGTGATGTGTTTGAACACATGAGGACCACCGGGGAACTTTTTTCCCTCTCTAGGAGGTTTTTTTCCATCGGCTTGTATATACGCCGATTGCCCTAACAGGTTACTTATCTTTGTACATTCTAGTGGAAATACATTCAATATTGTGTGTTGTGCTCCACGCTTCTTCTTCTTCCTTATGTTGTTCGCATGCTTGCATAGATGTCTAACTCCAACAATTGGTATCAGAGCATGTCGCCGCTTCATCTAGGGAGTCGTCGACACACCTCCGGTCACGATCTCAGAATCGCAAGAAATTCGGTGAGCATACTCAACGTGATTAGATCAAAACGACTTTGCTTTGTGGTACCGAAATCGCGATCTGAGCTCGTTTCAGCCTCCAAATGCACTATCGTAGTACTTCTGCAATGCCAAAGATATATACAAGTTTTGGTTCGCGAGTATAAGCGTCTCAAAGTCTGCTATAGGTTTAGTAGAACTTGTCATGGTAGTTCTGCTCAACTTTTTCACATACATTCATTTTTCTGCATCATGGTATTTTAGTCAGTGGCCATGGCTGAAAGTAGTGATGTATTCCGAATGTTGGCTATTGAGGATAAGTTGGATGGTACCAATTACCCATAGTGGGCTTATATGATGCAACATGTATTGGTTGCAAAAGGACTGTGGAACATTGTACAAGGTGTTGAAAAACATCCTATTACACCTGCAACTACAGGTATTGAAGTTGATGCAGATGGCATTGAAGATGCTGATATTCTTTAGATTCTTGTTCGTGCTTCGATTTTTGCTGCACCTATTATAGAGCAAATTTGTTGGTATGGTAGAGATGCTCAAGCACATGCATTGATAGCCTTGTCTGTCAAACATGCCATTATTCCTCACATTTGCTCTTGTAGAATAGCTAAGGATGCTTGGGATACACTTACCACATTGTACCAGGCTAGGAATGAGGATCGTGTTACTTACCTCTGAAAACAATTGGAGAGTGAGCATATGAATGAAGATAATTCTATGGATAGTTTTCTAACAAAGATCAAAGACTTGAAGGAACAATTGATTTTTGCTGATGAAGGTATATTAGATAACTCATTTTTGCAGACCATTCTTAATGGTCTTCCTGATTCATATAAGAGTTTTGCTTCTACTCTTAGTTTGATGATGGAAGGCAATCCAAATGCCTTGTCATTTGAGGAGTTAGTCTCTGTTCTGTTGCAAGAAGGTCAGTCTAGGTAGAACAATGTTGGAGTTAGATGTCTGCGGAAGCACATGAATAGCACAAGGAAGAATGAGAAGCTTGGAGCACAACACACAACTTTGAATGTATTACCACTATAATGTACAAAGATAAGTAACCCGTTAGGGCTATTGTACAAGCCAGGGGAAAAAAACCTCCTAAACAGGGGAAAAAGTGCCCCGACAGTCCTAGTGTGTTCACACACATCACTACCTAAAATATATCAACAAATCCCCCCCTAAGAGTGATGTGGTGAATAGGAGCTGGCACTCATGTATAAGGAAGTGCCAAGCTATGTGGAATCAATCCACAAAAGGAAGTAATTCTAAAGCTTTGCGGAAGGCTTCAAACTTCTCACTAGGCAGAGCCTTCATGAAAAGGTCTGCAATGTTCTCCTGTGTGGGCACATATGCCAAGTTGATCTCTCCAGTAGAGAACCTCTCCCTGACATAATGATAATGCACCTCAATGTGCTTAGTGCGAGCATGGACCACAGGGTTCCTCGCAATTGCCAATGTGCAATGACTATCAGTGAAGATAGTGGTGGCAAAAGGCTGACCAACACCCAAATCAGCCATAAGGCATCTGAGTCACACACACTCAACAATCGTTGTGAAAGCTGCCCTATACTCAGCCTCACAATTGGAAGTGGCCAAAGTAGGCTGCTTCTTGCTTAGCCAAGATATGCATGAGCTACCAAGCATGAAGCAAAAACCACTAGTGGACACATGAGTGTCATAGCAACTAGCTCAGTCGGAGTTAGAAAAAGCATGCAAATCTGGTAGTAGTGATCCCCCTTGGGATAAAACAATCCAAGTAGCCGGGTACCACTCAAGTAGCAAAAGATGCGCTTAACCACCTGCCAATGCTTGACACCTGGGCAATGCATAAACCTGCTCATTTGTAAGACAACAAATTGAATTCCTGGTCGAGTAATGCATAAGTAAATCAGGCATTCAACAACTTGCTGATAGAGAACAACATCAAATATATCTCTTGCATCATGAAGACTCAAGGTCCTACCTTCATAGAAGTGGCAATAGGCTTACAATCTTCAAGGCCAAAACGCAGCAATAATGTGTCAATATACTTCGTTTGACACAAATCCATTCCACCATCAATTTGCATAAACTAAATGCTGAGATAATGATGCAAATGCCCCAAATCAGACATCTCAAATGAGGCATGCAAATCAGCCTTAAAATCAGCAATATGCTTGTCATGAGGACCAGTGAGCATCATGTCATCAACATACACAACAATGATTAGAATCACATCATTAGCACGCTTAACATATAGATGCTTTCAGTTGGACGGTTCTCAAAACCATGTGCAATCAGATAGGCATGTATCTTTTCATACCAAGCATGTGGTGCTTACTTTAAACCATATAATGCCTTCTTTAACCTACACACTTGGTTTTCATGCCCTTTCTACACAAAGCCACAGGGCTGAAAAACATACACTTCTTCATGCAAGTCATCATTCAGAAATTTTGTTTTAATTTCCAACTGATGTACATTCCAACCATGATGAGCGGCAAGTGCACAGATGCTATGAACAATAGTCATTCGGCAAGTAGGTACAAAGGTTTCATCAAAATCAATGCCTCTTTCCTGCACGTAACCCTTTGCAACAAGCCTGGCCTTATACCTGTCAAGTGTTCCATCATGCTTACGCTTCAACTTGTATACCCACTTAGTGCCAATGGCGTTCTTGCCACGAGGCAAGCCACATAAAGACTAGGTACCATTCTTCATTATAGCATCATATTCAGATTGCATAGCAGCCATCCAATTTTTTGAATTTTGTGCTTCATGAAATGGAACAGGCTCATTCTCATCACAGAGACTAGACGCAGCCATAACATAGCAATCTGATGCAAAAGAGGCACTATGAGAGCTTGAATGAGTACGATATGATAGAGGTGCATCTAATTTGCTGTCACTCAAAGTCTGCACCACCCATTTTGGCATAGTTTTAGCTTGCTCAATATCAGGTCTCTCATCAACAAGTGCATCATGTAAATTTGCATAAAAAATGGAATGATCTACATCATTACATGAAAACTGTACAGGCTGAGTAGTTGCCTCATTAGGATCAGCACTAGGCTATCCACTTGTAAAAAGAGGCAGCAAAGTATCATACATGTCTTTGGAGCTACCAGATGTCTCCTTCATACATGAAAGTAATGGCTGAATAGCATCTTCCACAAAAACAACATCACCGCTAACCAAAATGCATTTAGTCTATGGAGGATACAGATGATAGCCTTTACTTTCATAACTATACCCAACAAAAATACATTTCACTACTTTATCATCCAATTTTCTATGATGTTGTTCAGGCACTAATGCATATGCCAAATAACAAAAAACATGCAGATGAGCAATAGATGGCTTGCGACCATGCCAAGCCTCATATGGAATGATAGAATGTAGTACTTTAGTGGGACACCTGTTAAGTACATATGCTGCACACATAATAGCCTTAAGCCAAAAACTGTGTGGTAAAGCCTGACTCTTGACCATACACCTTGCCATTTGCATGAGTGACCTATTCTTTCGTTCAACAACTCCATTCTGTTGAGGTGTATATGGCACTATACACTGATGTTTTATCCCATGTTCAACCAGAAAAGCATTAAAGTCAGAAGACATATATTCCCCCTGATCAGAACAGGGGGTGCCCATTTTACATGCTGAAAGATTTTCAGCCAGAACCAAAAACTGTTTGAAGCACATGAACACTTCAGACTTTGCTTTCAATGGATATACCTGCCTGGAAAAATCATCAATGAAAGTCACGAAGTAAAGGTAGTTTCCAAAAGAGGGTATCTCCATAGGACCACAAAAATCACTATGTACAAGCTGCAGTTTATGAGTAACCCTAATTGAACCATCTTTTGGAAAGGAGGAACACTACATTTTGCCCAAAATACAGCCTTCACACACATGTTTTCCGGTGCCTCAAGTTTTGGCAAGGAGGACACCATTTCAGATTTCTGGAGGCATAACAAACTAGCAAAATTCAGATGACCAAAGCGTGCATTCCAAAGCTTTGCATCTGGCATAGCCTTAGAATCATGTACTCCACATCCCGAATCATTCATAGATCTTTCATAGTCTATGAGCTTATACAACCCACGACATAAAGTGCCAGAAGCAATAATCATGTTGCCATTTGATAGATCATGAACTGTACATCTGTCATCAACTAATTTCACAACCAAGCCAATCTTGGCTAATGCAGAAACTGATAATAGATTTTTCTTGATCCTTGGCACAAATAAAGCATCCGACAAAGTGAAAGAACTACCATCAACATTAGTCAGAATGATCTTACCAACTCCCATGACAGGATAGAGGAGTTGTTGGCACATGTGACAGTATTCCCTGTAGGGGAAGGCTCAAGTGAAGTGAAGAAACTACGCTATGATGTAATATGTTTGGTCGCCCCACTATCAAAGTACCAAACATCTGAGTCTACTGCAGACATACACTGTTCAAGAGAAGATAGATAAAAAATAGAAATAGTAATGAATGCCCATTCTTCATTCTGTACAAGATTAGCAGAATCTGTTTTTGGTGTAGAGGTCTCTACAACAACCATTCCAGCCTCTTTTTTGTTTGCCTCTTTAGCAGCCAGTTTTGGACAACTCTTAATGACATGATTATTTGCTTTACAATATTTACAAAATAATTTATGCTTTTCTGATTTCTTCTCATCTTTGTTTTCCTTCTTCGAATGTGCAACATTTGCCGATTTCCGCTTACCAGTAGATGAGCTCCATTTATCTTTGCCCTTCCGACTAGCTAGGAAATCTTGATCTATAACATGCATAATAGACATGTTCTGCCTAGACTGATCTTCCTCTAGTAGAACAGAAACTAACTCTTCAAATCTTAAGGCATTTGGATTGCCTTTCATCATCAAACAAAGAGTAGAAGCAAAACTCTGATATGAGTCAAGTAGACCATTTAGAATAGTCTACGCAAGTGAACTATCAGGAAGGACTTCATCAACAGAAATCCATTGTTCCTTCAAATCCTTGATCTTTGTCAAAAAACTTTCCATAGAATCACCTTCATTCATATGCTTACTCTCCAACTATTTTTGGAGGTAAGCAACACAAGGCTCATTCGTAGCCTAGTACAATGTGGTAAGTGTATCCCAAGCATCCTTAGCTGTTCTGCAAGAAGGAATGTGAGGAATAATGGCACCTTTGATAGACAAGGCTATCAATGCATGTGCCTTAACATCTCTACCATCCCAATAAATTTGCTATGTAGAAGGTGTTGTAGAAACCGTAGCACGAACAAGAATTTGAAGAATATCAGCATCTTCAACGCCATCTGCATCAGCTTCAATACTTGTATTTGCAGGTGTTATAGGACATTTTCCAACACCCTGCACAATGTTCCATAGTCCTTTTGCAACCAATACATGTCACATCATATAAGCCCACAATGGGTAATTTGTACCATTTAGCTTATCCTCAATAACCAACATATGAAATACATCACTGCTTTCAACCATGGCTTCTGACTAAAATACCTTGATGCAAAAAAATGATTGTATCTGAAAAAGTTGAACAGAACTACCCTGACGAGTTCTGCTAAACCTATAGCAGGCTTTGAGATGCTTATATTGGTTGGCATAAAAAGACAAAATAGCTTACACAAGCAATGTGATAATGCATTTAAAGGCCGAAATGAGCTCGGATCATGATTTTAGCACTAGAGAACGAAGCATTTTGATCTTTGAAACACCCTGAGTATGCTCACCAAATTGTGTGATTCTGAGACTGTAACCGGAGAAGTGTAGACGACACCCTAGATGAAGCAATGACCTACTCTGATACCAATTGTTGGAGTTAGACATTTGTGGAAGGACACGAACAACACAAGTGTTGCTCTAGCATAATGGTAAGTACCACGTTAAGAAGATCCACCTCCTTAATGTCAATCCACGGAAGAGATAGGAGTGATATGAAGATCGTGAATGCAAGATGTAGTGAGAGTGAAGGTGAGAAGCATAGAGATGCACACACACACAATGAAGAGACAAGCAAGATACAATGGAAGGTAGGAAAATCGACTCTATTACTCAAGATCTCAATTACAAGTCAAAATAGCTCTAAGGTCTTCTCTACTCATACAAGCTAACCTCAAAAATGAGCTCTCTAGCTCTTTTTATAGATTCTAGAGTAGTTTTGACTAGTTTCACATCTGGTGACTGTCATAGTTAAAAAATAAGTTCTAGGTGCTATTTGAAAGGGTAAACGAGGTCTAAAAATAGCCAAAATTGGTAGGCTCGTTCTACCTAAGCTCCTCAAGCTTGAGGACTCCTCGGCTTGCACAAAATGGAGCTCTTAATTACAAAAGTGCTTGTTCTATGTTACATATGGTACAAGAGTGATGAAAATCACTGTTGAGGGTTTTTGAAACGTATTTATAAAACATATTTGTTTGAAAAATAATCGCTTGGCTCCCACTACTTCATTGTGCTCTATCTTCACATACTCAATGTCTGTGCCTTTGGCTACTGCCAACACCCCCCCTCCCTCTCGCTTACGTCATCCTCGACAGAACCTTGTTGCGGGGTCTGTCGGATATAATTTTGTAGGAGGTGCTGAGTGAGGGTGTGCTTTGAAAGGCGGATACCTCTTGGAAGATCTACTTCGAGTTTTTCCCAATCTATGGGTTGAGGTTCCTCTAGTGGTGGGAGTCTGTAGTGCATGGAGTACACCACTTGTTCACAAACAAATAATTGGAGTAGATGTGTAGGCCTTTATGAACACCTCTGAGTGATACTCCCAGAAACCGATAGTGAACATTTCTTCGAAGGTCATTTTATAGCACTCTGGTAAATATTTAATGCGACAGTGCCAGGCATAACATACCCAGAGCAATGGTGTCGTACTCATATCATATGCTAAATCTTGATTGCCATGCTCGAATCTCGGGGTGTTCACATGTGGTGCCTTGACGCGACGGAAGACTATGAATACCATCTGCATCATGTCAAATATTTTGACAGTCATATGCACTGCTACATCATCCATTCGTCGTAAGCGGGGGAGCCAGTGGCGAATCGTTGCCATCATATATCCTACAATGGGTGGTCCGATGGGTGGAGTGAAATACGGGTAATTGAGCCAGTCCTGGCACTGCTTGTTATTCTGTACTTTGATTGCAAAGGTCTTCCAGGAGCGACGACATGGCATGGGTCCCCAACATGGGTTATACTTTAAATGGAGTGGTGCCTTGACCCATGTGCTCATCATTTCGGGATATTCCTGTAATAAATCCTGGCGCCAAGTTGGTTGAAAGATTACTCCTCTCTACGCTTCCGTGGCAAGTCTTTAGGCTCAAACTGAGTTGCATGAGAGGGTTTCTTGCCTGTTTCCTTCTTGATGGCCAGCCGATATTCTGCCATTAACATAAAATATGGCTTATATTGTAGCTCACGCCCAGAAATATACCTGCGAGGGGCCAAGTGAGTGAAATAAGGGGATTATAAAATACGCTCCTCGATCATAGCCAGTGTGTGTAATTGTGCTTCCACCCTTGCTGAGTGGGTCTTGCCAAGTTCTTCTATAGTCTTCATCCATGCGGGAGTAGGGAGTTCAAAGGTGGTCTGACCTTCGGCCGTGACGTGTCCGCTTGGGATGGGTTGGGGTTCATATGCTTCTTCAAAAGTGTCCTCCACGAGGATAGTTACTATTTCTTAATCCGTTGGTAGTTCTGATGGGGAATCTGGCCTAGGGGGTCCTTTGTATGTTGCTATCTGTGTTTGAAGAGTCCATACCTGGGCCCGTAAAGTATTGAGTTCCTCTATTATCTCAGGAGATGTGGTCGCAAGAGCTGGTGGTACTTGCTGTACAGGTGTTCTCAACTAGAGCACTTTGTGGTCTTCTTTGAGCTTCTGGTATGCCTCATTCATGCTCTCATAATCCTCTAGTAGTCTGACATGATCTTCCAATACTATCTTCATGGATTTGGAGGGGACAACTTTGAAACGATTGGGACTCAAGGGTTCTTTTGGTTGATCTAAAGAAGCTTCAAGGTTCTCTCTATTTTGTTCCTGCAAGTGTTGATTCTCTTCTTTGGCTACCGCTAGGTGGCATCTTAGTAGGCCCATGTTGCAAGTGAGCGTCGCATTGCGAATGGTTTGAGCCCTTAACAAATTGTCGATATTTGTAATGGCCTCTTTTGTCTTCTGTTCACTTTCTAGTTCTAGTGTGTGGTAGGCCTGGTGTAGCTCTTGGTAGCGTGTGTTAAGGGAGGCATTCTTGCTTGATAAAGAATTTAGCTGCAACTGTAAGTCGTTCGTGGTTTGCTGCAACATTTGGTAACTGGTGCCTAGAGATGCGAATTCATCTCTCACTTGTGTCATACATGTGAACATGTGACAGAATGCAGTGTTGATGGTGGGCGATAATATTAATGGTGGAGTGAGTGAAGATGCTGTGGGTGTGGGTGTTGATGCAAGGGGAAGGGGAAATAGGGATGGGAAAGAGGATGCAGTGGTGACAGTGGAAAAATGTGATGTGCCTAAAGGTGGTGGTGAAATGGATGAGGTGAGTGGTGGTGCAGTGGGTGGTGATATGTCCATGTCACTAGACGTGGTGTCGAGTGTAGTGACTGTGAATAGTGGGGTGACAATGGGTGCATGAATGGGTGTGAATACAGGATTTACAAAGGTTGCTGAATAATTTACAGATGGGGTTTCTTGTACTGCTTGGTGGAGAGGGGAAAGAGGAAATACAGTGGGTCGGGGAGGGGAGACGAGGGAGAAGGTCAATGGAGGGGGAAATGGGAATAGGGTTCTTGGAGGGGTGGGAAAGGAAGGGAAGGATGGATGGAGAAATGGATTGGATAGAAGGGTGAAAGTCCTAGTGGGGAGTTTAGGTTGGGTGGGTGCGGAAAGTATGAGAGGAATGGAGGCAACGAAGGCTTCTACTATCGCACTATTGAAGGACGTGGATGGTTGAGGGGAGGTAGAGTGTACAAGAGAGGCTAGAGGGATGGGAGGTGAAAGAGGAGCAGTTGGGGTGGTGGGTACTTCGACCACAATAGTGGTATGTATAGTAGAGGTGTGGGGCGGGGAGTCGATGACGATAGTTTCTTCTGCCAAAGATCCTTCGGGGATAAGGCATGCTTCCTGAGCATGTTGTGATGACTCGGCATCCGTTGGTACACCAATGTATTGACTCGGTTTTGATATCAATCGAATTCGTCGTGGGTCAAACTGGGGTAGGGGTTTCCTCTGCAAATATCGTAATGCTTCATTAGTGCCTACTGGCTTGACCAGTTCTCTGAATCCTTGAATGTACGCTTCTTCGAAACCTCCTATGGTGAGTTCCTATTCTACAAGCACTTGGCTTTCTTCCTCTGAGAGTTTTTTGTGCACCCAGACTGCTTGCATGGTGCAGTATAACTTCTTGATTGCCAATGTGTAGGCAGCTGCTTCAAATGTCTCATCTTCATAAGTGCTTGTGTCACCCTGAGTGTCAATGTGTTCTTGTTCATCAGTTTGCACATTCTCTTGAGATTCATGATTGGCCTGGCTGGCTTCATCATCTCCTTCATCTTCGTTAGTTTCGGTCCTCTCTTCTTCAGAGCTAGAGACTACTTGCTCTTGCGGTTGATCAGGGGGTGTAGTAGGGTAACTTGGTCGTTTATACTCCTAAGAGAAAAATTGTCCTTCTGAAAATTGAAATTCATTTGAAAAAGCGTCCGGCATTTCAAAATCAAAAGTTGTATTCATTGGTTTCGCTTCCATGTTGGGTATCGGAAAAGTAAATGGTTCCGCACGGATGGTGGTGGCAATTTCTGCTGCTGTAGTTGTGGGTTCCTGAACTGTGGTTGCTTGAGAGGTAACGATACCAGTAGTGCCTTCCATGATAACCGATTATGATAGTCAGATGCGAATGGGTTGTATGGGTGCAGGGGGTTCCGTAGGTGACTGTTCTGGAGAGGGTTGAGGTGATGGGGACTCTGGAACTTGTAGGCATGGGATAGATCCTCGCATGCACTTGCCGCCCGTGCCTTGCTAGATTTTCTGGCTTTCTTGGCGGTCCCTTTGAAGTCCTTCAATTCTTCACTCGTCCTTGCACGTTCTATAGGCAAGTCATATGCCAAACACATATAAACAATTCGGGTGAGAGTGCAACATCCATGGATGACTTTTTTCCTTTCCCATCTATGCTGTGCTAGATACAACTGATCAATGATCCAGCTTGCAAGATCTATTGTTTGGGGCCCAGTACAAGCTAAATACAAGCCAAACCAAATACGCTTGTGAGGCATAATGAAACGATCCTGAGCAGTGAATGCAAAATATTGCATACATATACGTAGTGGCTTAGATAGCTCAGGTGTGATGGTCGAGATGTCCTCCCATTTGATGATGTCACCACGCTTCATCGGCTCTGGGATCAGCCTTTCTCGCTCGGTCGGCGTGTGAGTTCCGTGGATCTTAATTGCTGCTCGAATCAAATCTTTTGAAAGATAGAATTTTTTGAATGGGGGATCATTTACAAAAGACGGTAGAATGAACGTGCCCGGCAAGTCCTTGTTTTGGGAGGCTGTAAGTGTGGTCACCAAGTAATAGCATCTATAAAAATCCGATTTGGGCAGTGAATCACTGAAGTATTCCGTAAAACCTGCTCTCGCCCAAACATGCTTTAAGTCTTCTGTATTTTGGAGTGCTTCAAATTCTCTGGAGAAGAACTGATACTTGCCCCACTTACTATTATCAAAGGTCAATGTGGCATAAAAAATAAAATCTGCGTCCGCCAAAGGTCCTTCTAAACCTTGGAACCAATGCGAATTACGATGAACTTTTTCGGTATATCCCCTGGGAGGGTCATCAATTGGCGTAGGTCCCGGGAATCCTTGAAATTCAGGTGGTTGTACCGTGGGATGTGGTTCAGCTAGTAATTCGCCAAAATTGACCACAGGTACACTAGGGCCAGCTTCAGACGGTCCTTCTGTCTGCATGATGATTAATGCAAGGGTGTAGAAGATCTGCTACAAAAGATTAGCACATTAGTATGGAAATTAATCATGATCCCATTAAAGTGCGACTGCAATTCCTTTCCATAACCGATGTGTAATCCATGTAGCCAAGTGTTGTGAGGTGGTGTATGGAATGATTTTTGAAAAATTAATGCAGGTCTCTAGACACCTACATGCTTTTGATGGTGCATACATTGCTTGATGAGATTGTTATTACAAGTGATGCTGGGCTAGTGTTGATGAGTTTATACAAAGTTCAGTTGTGACGGAGTTACTACATTTGGGATGGGAGTAATGTTAGACAATGGGTTTTGAGGAGACAGCTGGATACGTTTCGGTATCCATTTCCTAAGAGTTGCTAGGTGGGTGGTATGTTTCTGCTCAGGGACAAAAGATGATATTAGACGTGGTGGTGTTGAGGGGTGAAGAGATTTCTGAGGGGTATATGTTACATGGCTTGAGTGTTGAGCTATAATACACTATTTGGGTACCCAAATCTGCGTGGGTGTGGGTCGATTCGTAAGGTACTTCTTGGCGATCCAAATCTGTCAGCTGTTCGTACTTGTAGAAGAAGGTCGAGGGGATGTCAGATGCTGAATCTGCTTCTGTCTTAACTTCTTCTTATCGGTGACCATATTGTTGAAATCTATTGGTGCTTTTTGTCCTTTTAACACCCATACTTGTTTCATGTTGCTTGCCCTATGATGCTGATATTGCTGCTTGTTTTGTGTCGTCTAGAGGGTTGTCGGTTTGGGTTCCTTCGTTGTGGTTGACTCCTTCGTGGTTGAGATTGAGAGGTTGGATGGACACTCTGCTTTGGAAAAGAAGGGAGGTCCAACACTTACGAAACTTGCGCATTAGGAAGTGCTTCGTTTTGTACCTTAAATCTAGGCCAGACCGCAGTAAGTGTGGAAGGATCGGCACTGTAGGCTATAGTGCCCATTTGGTCGCTGATGCAGTCCACCTGACCGGTGATGCAACCCACCTGACCGCCAATGGTCCCCATTTGTTGTTGGTGCAAGTCAACCACCAATTAATGTTTTGGATGAAGGATTGAAGTCAAAGAATGAAGAAAAGATTAGTTAATGAAGCTTGAAGATAGTGCACATTCAGGAAATGAAGACTTGTATACATATGTACATTAAATCTATAGTTAGCTCACTTATACCTTGTAATGGTTATGAGCTTGTACATATATTCCTATATATACAAGTAAAAAGTCGAGGCAAGTATGAGAGAACATGTGAATAGAAGAATTAGAAGTTAGAAGAGTTATTAGATGAGAAAGATCTCTCTCATCATTCAATTGTAAAATTTCCAGAGATGAAGAAGTATTGCGCCCGATCTTTTGCTGAGTACTCCTTCTGTGTTTAATCTTTTGTGGAATGCTTTTGTACAAGTCTAAGTCTATAGTTGATTGACCTTTGTACAAGTTTTCTGATCCTGATTGTGTTCAGGCTGAGAGAATTGAGAGTAGGAACATTTACATGTGTAAATGTGAAGAAGTGAAGTTGCAACAGGCGCAAAATTTGATGCTAATGTTTTGGTCAGTGCTCCTTCCATAGTGTAAAGTTTTGAGCAAGCAAGCACTCATTCTTTAAGTTGGAAGGTAAGCTACCTATAGCTAAAAGCATTTGATTAAACGAGTTGTACTTTGGGAGAACCATGCTTTAAAAGTTGCAGGTGTCAAAGTTGACTATATTGGAGAACAGTTTCAGACATAGGTGAACTGTTTGATTCATTTCTCAAGATTTACTGAATCATTTGAGATAATTTAAGTTGGAAAAGGTGTGCAATCTATAGGCAACACCTTGTGCAAAGTTTTATAAAAAACTTTACACATTTGATTAGTCAATGAGTGAGTAATGTGCAGCAGACTTTCTGAGTACTGATTTCCTTCACAGGTAGTTCAAGATTTTGATAATTGAGTATTGATCCTTCAAATTGGTAAATTTTGTGAGTTGTTATTGATATAGAGGTGCTCTAACATCAAGAATAGCTTATTCTTTTGGAGATTAACACTCTCCATCAGTAGTATCTGAGCAAGAATCATTAGAATTGAACAAAGGAAGACCTCGACTGCTCCAAGTGTACAGAAATCAATCTTTGAAGATTCAAAAGGTGAAAGTTTGAAGTAAAAGCTTGAGAAGGAGGCCTGAAGATATCAGGAAGGGCATTTGAAGTAAAGGTATACTTATTCCTCATAAAGCTTGAAGAATTTAATACATAGGTGAAGAAAGGATGGGAGATGCTCTTCAGATAGAGAAATTGGATAGAGAAAACTATCTAACTTGGTCAATGAGGATGGAAGCTGATTCATGAGCAAAGACCTGACAGGTTACATCATAGGTGAAGAAGAAAAACCACAATTCAGAGATCCTAGTGTTCCAACTAGGGATGAACTAGCAAATCTGAAGACTTGGATGAAGAAGGATGCTCAAGCAAGGAGCATTATCTACATGGGAGTCAATGACTACTTGCTACCTCATATTAGAGGTCTTGAAAGTGCAAGTGATATATGGAATGCTTTGGAGGAGCGTTTCCAAAACACTACAAAGTCAAGGAAGCCATCTTTATGGGCAGAGTTCACTACATTCAAGAAGAAGGCCTCTCAATCCATTTTTGATTATGTAACAAGGATGAAGGACATTGTAGATGCATTAGGAGCAGTTGATGAAGATATTGAGAAGGATAAATTGGTAAGGCAAATCCCCACATGTTTGAGAGGTGATGATAAATGGAAGCCATTCATTTTGTCTACTAAATTGTCACTAGATCATTTCACTCCGGATTTGAATTAGTTGCTAGGACACATGCTAACTTTTGAGTAGGATGTCAAAGGTGCAGGTCAAGCAATGTATTCAAAGGATAAGAAGAAGAATAACAAAGGCAAGCAACAAGTAAATGAAGAAGAAGGTACAACTTGTCAAGCCAACTTCCTAAGAAGAAGAGGAGGTGGCAAAGGTAGAGGAAGAGGTAGAAGTAATAAAGATGGATCCAAAGCTTGCTGGATTTGTGGTAAGACAAATCGTTTAGCTCATGATTGTTGGCATAATACTCAGAATAATGGAGGATATAATCAGAACTTTAATTCAAGAGGAAGAGGTGGCAGAAACCAAAGAGGTAATTTCAGAGTTAAAGGACAACTTCCCCTCAATCATCAATTGATGTTTTCTCTATCTTTTTTATACCTGCCATGTCTTTGAATCTTTGTAGCTTTGGTCCATCCAAGATTTTGGTTAGCATATCTGCAATCTGACTTTTGTTGAAGTATGTATGACTTCAATCTCCTTATCAATCACCTTCTCTCTTAAGAAGTGATATTGAATCTCAATATGTTTAGTCATGGCATGAAAAACAGGGTTAGTAGCTAGATACAATGAACTCATATTATCTCCATGAATAGTGGGTGTACTCTGAATAATGTCAAAACTCTTCATAAGAGTTTTCAACCATATGACCTCCTTTGCAGCTTCAACCATACCTTTATACTCTGCCTCTGTAGATGATAAAGCAACTGTGTGCTGATTCTTAGAGCACCAAGAGATTAGCTTATCTCCCACATAACACAAGTACCCATAAGTTGATCTCCTATCATCAGGATTACCTGCCCAATCTGTATCACTATATATCTTGATGTTTGTATCTGATGTAAAACCATAATACAAACCTTCTTTGAGTGTACCTCAACACTCTTTGTCCTGCAACCCAATGTTCTTTCCTAGAATGCATGAATTGAGACAATACTCCAACTGCATATGACAAGTCAGGCATAGTTAGAGTTGCATAGATTATACTACCAACCAAACTTTGATATAGCTTCATGTCCTTGAATTCTTCTCCTCCATATCTACTCAATTTGTGATTTACTTCCATTGGAGTAGGTTCCACCCTACAATCATCCATTTTAAACTTGATCAACAAGTTCTTCAAATACCTTTCTTGAGTTACATACACTCCATGTTGAGTATATGAGATCGCCATGCCCAAGAAATATGACAAGTCTCCCAAATCACTAATCTTGAACTCTTTCTCCATTTGCTTCTTTAGGCTTTGTATTCGCTTCTCCTTTGAGTGTACCTCAACACTCTTTGTCCTGCAACCCAATGTTCTTTCCTAGAATGCATGAATTGAGACAATACTCCAACTGCATATGGCAAGTCAGGCATAGTTAGAGTTGCATAGATTAGACTACCAACCAAACTTTGATATAGCTTCATGTCCTTGAATTCTTCTCCTCCATATCTGCTCAATTTGTGATTTACTTCCATTGGAGTAGGTTCCACCCTACAATCAGCCATTTTAAACTCGATCAACAAGTTCTTCAAATACCTTTCTTGAGTTACATACACTCCATGTTGAGTATATGAGATCTCCATGCCCAAGAAATATGACAAGTCTCCCAAATCACTAATCTTGAACTCTTTCTCCATTTGCTTCTTTAGGCTTTAAGAATTATGTCATCAACATATATGCACATGTAAATGAACCCATCATCACTTGCTTTGACAAGCAAGCTACTATCTGCTTTAGATACTTGGAAACCAAGTTCTTTCAAGAACTTCACTTCTATAATTCCATGCCCTTGGAGCTTGCTTCAAACCATACAAATCTCTCTTGAGCTTGCATACATATTCTAAATACCTTTCATCTTTGAATCCTTGTGGTTGCTCCATGAAAACATCATCTGAAATATAACCATTTAGAAAAGCATTTTTCACATCTAATTGACATAGTTTCCAACCTTTACATGCAGCAATAGCTATGACTGTCATGATGGTTGTCATCTTTGCCACAGGACTATAGGTCTCATCATAGTCTATACCATATGTGTGAGCAAACCCTTTCACAACAAGTCTAACTTTATACCTAGACACACTTCCATCTGCATACCTCTTTGTCTTGTAGACCCATTTGCATCCAATGATCTTTTGACTATTTGGTTTAGGAACCAAATCCCAAGTCTCATTCTCCATCAATGCATCATATTCTTCCTGCATAGCTTTCTCCCAATTTTCCTTACCTTTTGCCTCTTCATATGTAGAAGGGTCTTCATCTGTTTTCATCATGTAAGCATAATCCTTAGTAGTCAAAAAAGAAGTGTCATAGCTATACCTTGTAGGTTGCCATTTGTGTCTTGATGACCTTCTGAGTTCTCCACTTCTTGAAGTTTCTGGTTCATCACATTCTAGATCAAACCTTGGCACTTCTTCAACTTCCACTTGTACTTCATTGCTTTCTTCTTCATCAAATATCTGAACCTTTGGTTTACCTTTCTTCTGATGCACAACTTCTTCATCACCTGCATGAATATTTATTGTACCTGCATACCAAGTACCTTGCTCATCAAATGTAACATCCTTTGATACAAGGATTTGCTTTGTGGATGGACTCCACAACCTTTATCCCATCTGGTTATCATCATATCCAATGAACACATAGTTTTCAGCTTTAGGTTCCAATTTATGCCTCAACTGAGATGGCACATATGCATAAGCCAAACATCCAAATACTTTGCAATGATCTAAGGTAGGTCTCTTACCCCACCATGCCTCATATGGTGTCATGCCCTGCAAAGCTTTACATGGTAACCTATTGACCAAATATGTAGCTATATTTACAGCCTTAGCCCACAAATAATTTGGACAATTCTTCTCCTTCATCATGGATCTTGCAAACTCAACAAGAGTTCTATTTCTCCTTTCTGCTACACCATTTTGTTGAGGAGAGTACCTGCAAGTCACTTCCCTTTTTATACATGCATTCCATAAGTAATCACTGAACTCATTAGAGAAATACTCTCTCACTCCATCTGACCTTAGTCTCTTCAACTTTTGACTTGTAATTCTTTCTGCATACACATGATAATGTTTGAATGTACTGAATACCTCTGAGTTATCTTTGATCACATATATAATGATCCACCTGGTAGCATCATCAACATAAATCACATAATATCTTGAACCATTTGTACTAAAATCCTTTGATGGTCCCCACACATCTGTGTGTACCAATTCAAGCTTCTCTGAATACATAAAACCATGCTTGGAATATGATTGCTTATGAGCCTTACCTAATTGACATGCCTCACATACGTATGTCATACGTTGACCTGCAACATTAGGCAGTCCAAGCACCAATTGATGTTTTGGATGAACCACCAATTGATGTTTTGGATGAAGGATTGAAGTCAAAGAATGAAGAAAAGATTAGTTAATGAAGCTTGAAGATAGTGCACATTCAGGAAATGAAGACTTGTATACATATGTACATTAAATCTATAGTTAGCTCACTTATACCTTGTAATGGTTATGAGCTTGTATATATATGCCTATTGTTAGAGGAAGCATTTTTTTGAGAGAAATTATTTGTAATTTGTCAAAATTGGTAGATATATTTATGCAAATGATGTAAAAATTGGGAAGAGTCTTCCTCATGTAAAGTAGGATCATATGTATTTTTCTTATAATTTTTGGAAGCTCTTCGATAGATATTTTTAGATTAGAAGCAAAAAGGATCAAATTTTGTGAAAAGGGACACTTGAAAAAGTATAAAAGATAATTTCTTCTATTTTTAAGAGGTTGGTTGTATTATGTACATGCTATCTAAGTAATGTGAAGAGCTTTCTCGCAAAAAATCGTTTTTCTCCTTCAATGATCAATTTCTTCATTTGTTGAGTCTTCTCATTGTGTGATCCATGGAATTTGTGAGCTTTCCTTGAGTATTTGTGAGTGAGATGAATGAAGATAGGTGAATCTTATTGTATTGAGCAAGATAAAGCAGGAGAACAAAGCTAGAATTAGAAATTCTCAGTTTTTACAGAATCACGATTGTCTCGTTTGTGTGATACATGTAGTATTTTGGAAATTTGACTTGATATTTGCACTCTAATATGAAAATGGCACACTTTAGGCACAAAAATCATTGAAAATGCTGTCATAGAACTCAAGATAATCAAAACCCTAGTTATTTCCTTTCTTCTTCATAAATTTCTCAGAAAATAGTAATTTCAACTCTTATTCTTGGATTCCATTAACTAGAAGGGGCTGTGGTCTTTGCATACTTCCCGGATTGAAAATTTAAAGATGTGTAGTTGATCTTTTGTGCTATAATGATTGGAGAGGACAACTCCAAAGGTTAACAACAAACATTTTTTGGCACCGTTGCCGGGGAACAAAGCAAAAGCTTCATTGAAGTCTTGAACCTTGTTGGATCTTCCATTGTTGATGGTATTTGAACACATTGGAAAAGGTACTACTCTATAATCAAGTAAGAAAAATTGGAAAGGTAGGTTTTTTGGCTTGTCTTTTGAGAAAAGAAAGCATGAATTAACCTTTTGAGACAAAAAAGTTTGTGAATTTATGCAAATTGATAGTTGCTCATACTCTTTAAGAGTAAAATGCAGGTGTTGTGAAAAAAAAAAGAATGAATTTGCTAAAGGAAAAGTGAAATGTGATTATCTTTGCATAAGTAGATTTCTTTTTGACAAAGTACCAAGCAAAATTTTGTCAAATCTTGGAAAAGATGACATAGTTGCGATGAGGAAAGTCAAGTAAAGTAGCTGTGTGCAAATTGATTGTTCCATTTGCTTGTCCTAAGTGAAGTAATAGTTTTGAGGAAAAATTGATTAATCACTTGAAAAAAAATGGGTGTTGTGTTTATCTTTGCATGAATTGATAATTGTACTCTTTAACACACATTTTCTTGAAAAGCTCTACTTTCAATTGTGAGATTGCAAGCATAATGAGTACAACCAATCATGAGATAAAAGATCAATGGATCTTGAAACAAGAAAACCCTAAGTGAAGTGTTTTCCTTGATTTAGGGATTAAAATACTAAAAAAATTCATAAAATATATTAAAAATCCAAGCAAATTTCTTTTTTCTAAGGAAGTTTTGCATAAGTTTGCTATTGAATAGTGGAAGAGGAAAAGTTGAAGAAAAATTCAGAAATTAAAAGAAAAAAATAATATATAGAGTAAAGTTGCTGTCTATTTTTTTTTTCAATTCTAATCTCTTTGAATAATTGGGTGGTGTATAATTGCAGGTGACAATTGATTTGGGGTTGCTCAGGAACATTGGAGAAGGCCAGGTGGAAAGAATAGTCAAAAGCTGAAAAAGCAGGATAAGAAAAAACACGATTCTCATCACAGAATCGCGATTTTCAGTAAGATAATGAAAATGATTCAGTTGCACTATTGGGTATTGAGGTAAGCCATTTTAAGGTTTCAATAGCTGCACAATCAAAGAAAAGCAAAATTTTAGTAAGAATTGAGCATCAAGTGATCATGTTTGGGGATTGGACACAAAATCATAATTTTTACACCAGAACAAGACTCATGAAAGTGAGAATTCAAAATTTTCAAAAATCACTCACAATCGCGATTGTCTGAAGCCTATAAAAGCCTAAACTCACAAAAAGTCAGTCATTTGAGTGAGAGAGTGAGTGAAGAGAGCACTCAGAATCGCGACTTTCTACATTCACAAAGCTTCTGGAAACTTTTTGATCAAGCAACAAGGTAATCTTCTTCACATTAAGTTTTTACATAATTTCAAGTTGGAAATATTGGGAAAAGGTCAAAAACATAGAAAATTGTTGAAAACATAGAATCGCGATTTTTGGTATTTTTGATTTTTTTGCATAAAAATTTGCGATTCTGTTGTGAGTTTTTTATTGCATGTTAATGTTTTGATAAGGCGCTCCTACTAGTGAGATAAGAATTCAAAAAATCAAGAACCAAAAAACTACAAGAAATCTGCACAGAATCGCGATTCTGTGACCAAACTCAAAATCGTGATTCCCAGAATACGATTTTTGTTAGAAAATTGTGTTTTTAACGATTGTGAGCAATCACGATTGTCTGGGAACATAGAATCGTGACAAACACGATTCTCACCACAGAATCGTGAGAAACACGATTCTCATCACAGAATCGTGAAAAACACGATTCTCACCAGAGAATCATGAAAAACACGATTCTCACCATAGAATCGTGAGAAACACAATTCTCACTATAGAATCGTGGAAAACACGATTCTCACCACAGAATCGTGAGAAACACGATTCTCACCACAGAATCGTGAAAAACATGATTCACTCCACAGAATTGTGACAAACACGATTCTCACCACAGAATCGTGAAAAAACACGATTCTCACCACAGAATCATGAGAAACACGATTCTCACCACAGAATCGTGAAAAACACGATTCTCTCCACATAACCGTTATCGTCGAGATTTTCTCTCCTCTCTCACTCATGAAGGCCTACATGAAACACATTTGGTGAAGGTAGCCAGAACTCCCTGAGAAGTCCAAGATGCATCAAGGATGTCAAAGGGAGTTCACGTGCAAACTTTGGAAGAAATCAAGCAAATCTAGGGTACCGGTCAAAGCTAGTCAAACTTTGGAAATTAGGGCAAAAATTTCAATGTCTCCAAATCACATGAAAATTCATATACTTGTAAAGCCTATCAAAGGCAGTCTATAGCCCGGATTTCACATGAAAATGGATTTTCTAGCACATTGATATGCCATGTGCATTTTGTAAAAAATGTAATTTTTCCACTTAGACCCTACAAAATTTTGTATAGGAATTTTTGTTAGCCATATGGTTTGGCACGTATAAAGATCATATGTGGCTACATATTTGTACAAATTTTCAAGGCTATCAGAGCTTCCTAGACACCTTAATGCCACCTTGCAAGCTTCCAAATGTAGTCAAACTTATACAAGGAAGATTCAGATGGGAGTTTTTTTTGCATATTCCCAAAGGAGGCCTTTCAAAACATAGTCCTACAAACTTTTATCTTCAGCAAAGGATATTTGAAGGGTCAAAGAGCATGAAATCCAGTTTTCAAGGTCACCGCAGTTTTCTAGAATAAGAAAATTGAAGGCTTGAAGGGCTGCCACATGGAAAAATATGATTGAACCATGTTGTACGGTCAAGATTGTTGATATATTTAGGTAGTGATGTGTGTGAACACTCTAGGACCGCCGGGGCACTTTTTTCCCTCTTTAGGAGGTTTTTCCCTCGGCTTGTATATACGCCTATTGCCCTAATGGGCTACTTATCTTTGTACATTCTCTAGTAATACATTTAGTATTGTGTGTTTGTGCTCCAAGCTTCTTCTTCTTCCTTGTGCTGTTCGGGTGCTTCCGCAGACATCTATCTCCAACAATTGGTATCAGAGCAGGTCGTCGCTTCATCTAGGGCGCCGTCGACACTCCTCTGTTTGCGGTCTCAAATTCGCACGAAATTTGGTGAGCATACTCAGGGTGTTTCAGAGATCAAAACAGCTTCGCTATGTGGTGCTGAAAATCGCGATCTGAGCTCGTTTCGGCCTCCGAACGCACTATCACAGCGCTTGTGCAGGCTATTTCATCTTTTTGTGCCAAAGGTATATACCAGTTTTTGTTCGCCAGTATAAGCGTCTCGAAGTCTGCTACAGGTCTAGCAGAATTCGTCTGGGCAGTTCCGTTCAACTTTTTGAGATACAGTTAATTTTCTGCATCAAGGTATTTTAGTCACCGGCCATGGCTGAAAGTAGTGATGTATTCTGTATGTTGGCTGTTGAGGATAAGTTGGATGGTACCAACTACCCGTTATGGGCTTATATGATGCAACATGTGTTGGTTGCAAAAGGATTGTGGAACATTGTGTAGGGTGTTGAAAGACGTCCTGTTACACCTCTGACTACAGGTACTGCAAATACAGGTGCTGGAGCTGATGAAGATGGTGTCGAAGATGATATTCCGCAGATTCCTGTTCATGCTGCTGTTTTTGCTGCACCTACTGCAGAGTAGATTCGCTGGGATGGCAGAGATGCCCAGGCACATGCATTGATAGCTTTGTCTGTCAAACGTGCCATTATTACTCACATTCGCTCTTGCAGAACAGCTAAGGATGCTTGGGATACACTTACCACATTGTACCAAGCTAGGAATGAGGCTCGTGTTGCTTACCTCCGAAAACAGTTGGAGAGTGAGCACATGAATGAAGGTGATTCTATGGACAATTTCCTAATGAAGATCAAAGATTTGAAGGAACAGTTGATTTTTGCTGATGAGGTTATACCAGATAGCTCACTTGTGCACACCGTTTGGAATGGTCTTCCTGACTCATATTAGAGTTTTGCTTCTACTCTTCGGTTGATGATGAAAGGCAATCCAAATGCCTTATCATTTGAGAAATTAGTCTCTGTTCTATTGCAGGAAGATCAGTCTAGGAAGAACAGGTCCATTATGCGAGTTGCATATCAAGCTTTCCTGGCTAGTCAGAAGGGCAAAGGAAAATGGAGCTCTTCAACTAGTAAGCAGAAATCTGCTAATTCTGCATATTCGAAAAAGGAAGATAAAGATGAGAAGAAATCAGAAAAGCAGAAATTGTTTTGTAAGTACTGTAAAGGGAATGATCATATCATAAAGAACTGTCCAAAACTTGCTGCTAAAGAGGCAAAGAAGAAAGAGGCTGGAATGGTTGTTGCAGAGGCCTCTACACCAAAAACAGAGTCTGCAAATCTTGTACAGGAAGAAGAATGGGCATTTACTACTATCTGCAATTTTGACCCATCTTCTTATGATCAGTGCATGTCTGCAGTAGACTCAGATGTTTGCCAGTATTTTGACAGTGGGGCAACCAAACATATTACCTCGCAGCGCAGTTTCTTCTCTTCACTTGAGCCTGCCCTACAGGGAATACTGTTACATGCGCCAACAACTCCTCTTATCATGTTATGGGAGTTGGTAAGATCATTTTGACTATTGCTGATGGTAGTTCTTTCACTTTGTCAGATGCTTTATTTGTGCCAGGGATCAAAAAGAACCTGTTATCAGTTTCTGCATTCGCCAAGATTGGCTTGGTTGTGAAATTTGTTGATGACAGGTGTACAGTTCATGATCTCTCAAATGGTGATGTGATTATTGCTTCTGGCATTTTATGTCGTGGGCTATATAAGCTCATAGACTATGAAAGATCTGTGAGTGATTTGGCATGTGCAGTAAATGATTCTCAGGCTATGTCAGATGCAAAGCTTTGGCATGCACGCTTTGGTCATCTGAATTTTGCTTGTTTGCTGCCTACAGAAATCTGAAATGGTGTCCTCTTTGCCCAAACTTGAGGCACCTGGAAAACATGTTTGTGAAGGCTGTATTTTGGGCAAAATGCAGCGTTCATCCTTTCCAAAAGATGGTTCAGTTCGGGCTACTAAAAAATTGCAACTTGTACATAGTGATGTCTGTGGTCCTATGCAGACACCTTCTTTTGGAAATTACCTTTACTTCGTGACTTTCGTTGATGATTTTTCCACGCATGCATGGGTATATCCACTCAAAGCAAAGTCCGAAGTGTTCATGTGCTTTAAACAGTTTTTAGTTTTGGCTGAAAATCTGTCAGCATGTAAAATGGGCACCCTCCGTTCTGATCGAGGGGGGGAATATATGTCTTCTGATTTTAATGCATTTCTGGCTGAACGTGGGATAGAACACCAGTGTACAGTGCCATATACACCTCAACAGAATGGAGTTGCTGAACGAAAGAATAGGTCACTCATGGAGATGGCGAGGTGCATGGTCAAGAGTCAGGCTTTACCACATAGTTTCTGGCTTGAGGCTGTCATGTGTGCAGCATATGTACTGAACATGTGTCCCACTAAAGCGCTACAGTCTATCACTCCATATGAGGCTTGGCATGACCGCAAGCCATTTGTTGCTCATCTGCGTGTTTTTGGTTGTTTGGTATATGCACTAGTGCCTGAACAACATCGCAGAAAATTGGATGATAAAGCAGTAAAATGTATTTTTATTGGGTACAGTTCTGAAAGTAAAGGCTATCGTCTGTATCATCCACAGACTAAACACATTCTGGTTAGTTGCGATGTTGTCTTTGTGGAAGATGCTATTCAGCCATTGCTTTCATGTACTAAGGAGACATCTGTTAGCTCCAAAGACATGTATGATACTTTGATGCCTCTTTTTACAGGTGGACAGTCTAGTGTTGGTCCTAATGAGGCAACTTCTCAGCCTTTGCCGAGTTCATATGGTGATGCAGATCATTCCATTTCTGATGCAGATTTACATGATGCACTTGTTGATGAGAGGACTGATATTGAGCAGGCAAAAACTATGCCGAAATGGCTGGTGCAGACTTTGCATGGCAGCAAATTAGATGCACCTTTGTCATATCGTACTCGTTCAGGCTCTCATAGTGCCTTCTTTGCATCAGATTGCTATGCTATGGCTGCGTTTAGTCTCTGTGATGAGAATGAGCCTATTTCTTTTGATGAAGCACAAAATTCAGAAAATTGGATGGCTGCTATGCAATCTGAATATGATGCTATAATGAAGAATGGTACATGGTCTTTATGTGACTTGCCTCCTGGCAAGAAGGCCATTGGAACTAAGTGGGTATACAAGCTGAAGCGTAAACCTGATGGTACAGTTGACAGGTATAAGGCTAGGCTTGTTGCAAAGGGTTATGCACAGGAAAGAGGCATTGATTTTGATGAGACCTTTGCACCTACATGCCGTATGACTATTGTTCGGAGCATTTGTGCACTTGCAGCCCATCATGGTTGGAATGTACATCAGTTGGACATTAAAATAACATTTCTGAATGGTGACTTGCATGAAGAAGTGTATGTTTTTTAGCCCCGTGGCTTTGTGCAGAAAGGGCATGAAAACCAAGTGTGCAGGTTAAAGAAGGCATTATATGGCTTAAAGCAAGCACCATGTGCTTGGTATGAGAAGATACATGCCTATCTGGTTGCACATGGTTTTGAGAACAGTCCAACTGAAAGCACCTTATATGTTAAGCGTGCTAATGATGTGCTTCTGATCATTGTTGTCTATGTTGATGACATGCTGCTCACTGGTCCTATTGAGAAGCATATTGCTGATTTCAAGGCTGATTTGCATGCCTCATTTGAGATGTCTGATTTGGGGCATTTGCATCACTATTAGGCATTCAGTTTATGCAAGTTGATGGTGGAATGGCTTTGTGTCAAACGAAATATATTGACACATTATTGCAGCGTTTTGGCCTTGAAGACTGTAAGCCTATTGCCACTCCTATGGAGATAGGTTTACGATTGAGTCTTCATGATGTTGGAGATGCATTTGATGTTGTTCTCTATCAGCAAGCTATTGGATGCTTGATTTACCTATGCATTACTCGACCAGATATTCAGTTTGCTGTCTCACAGATGAGCAGGTTTATGCATTGCCCAGGAGTCACGCATTGGAAGGCGGTTAAGCGCATCTTTCGCTACTTGAGTGGTACTCGGCTACTTGGGTTGTTTTATCCCAAGGGAGGATCACTACCGCCAAATTTGCATGCTTTTTCTGACGCAGATTGGGCTGGTTGCTATGACACTTGTGTGTCCACCAGTGGTTTTTGCTTCATGCTTGGTAGCTCATGTATATCTTGGTTGAGCAAGAAGCAGCCTACTGTGGCCACTTCTAGCTGTGAGGCTGAGTATAGGGTAGCTTTCACAACTACTGTTGAGTGTGTGTGGCTCAGAGTGCATTGGCAGTTGCGAGGAACCCTGTGTTCCATGTTCGCACTAAGCACATTGAGGTGCATTATCACTATGTGAGGGAGAGGTTCTCTGCTGGGGAGATCAGCTTGGCATATGTGCACACGTAGGAGAACATTGCAGACCTTTTCACGAAGGCTCTGCCTAGGGAAAAGTTTGAAGCTTTCCACAAAGCTTTGGGCTTACTTCCTTTTGTGGAGTGACTTCCACATAGCTTGGCACTATCTTATACATGAGTGCTAGCTACTTGTTCACCGCATTAGTCCCAGGGGGGATTTGTTGATATATTTAGGTAGTGATGTGTGTGAACACTCTAGGACCACCGGGGCACTTTTTTCCCTCTTTAGGAGGTTTTTTTTCCCCAGCTTGTATATACGCCTATTGCCCTAATGGGCTACTTATCTTTGTACATTCTCTAGTAATACATTCAATCTTGTGTGTTTGTGCTCCAAGCTTCTTCTTCTTCCTTGTGTTGTTCGCGTGCTTCCGCAGACATCTATCTCCAACAAAGATGAGCTCATATTCAAGGGTGGAGATGCAGTAAAGCATAAAGGAAGGAGGATCCACGAGTTTTTTCGTCAAAGAAGAATTTTTCGACAGTTAAAGATCAATAATGCAAAGTTTCTCCAAAAATAGTGGCTTATCTTATCCGAATTGATGTTAGCACTCATCCGATGGTCCAGATCATCCCTAGATCCAATGGTGGAGAATGAAGGCGCCTAAATTTCACTCCTTTACACTAGATTTGATAGAAAGAAAAATTCCAAGCCATTGATTTGATTAATCAAATGGTTGTAATCGAAAGTAGTGATCCTAGAGTTGAGAGTTGATTTCTCTAGATCCAAGTGCCCAAATTCATTCAAAAAACTATATAAACCCCCCTCCAAACTCCTAGAGCATCATTGTTAGGCATCCATAGGGCTCATGCTAGCTTACGGTTTCCTTGAGACGATCACCCTCGGTTGAGCGAGTGAGGATCCAAGGTGGTATGCCACACTATTTAGAACTCATTTAAGACAATTGCCTCCGGCACATGCTGATTTACCGGATGATGTTATAACCCAGTGGTTCATTAATGGTTTAACCCCACAGCTACGACAAATTATGATCATCGCTGTGTGGGAGCTATGACATTGGATGCTGTTATAGCGATGGCCCTGCAACTGGAGCATAAGGTTGGAGGATTCACCAAAGACTTGGAGTGGCTGAAGGCCAATAAAAACATTACTGATGATCCGGCTAAACAGATGTATTGCACTAAGTGCAAAAATCCCGAGCACACCAGTGCCACCTGTGCCCTTAATTAGATGTATTGCGCCATCTGTAATATCACCGGACACTCAATCGAAAATTGTGCGTATAATGCTAAAGTGCAGGGACAAGCAGTTGTAAATGCCATTATACAGGAACCAGGACAGCCAGCAACCCACTACGTGCCACCACAGATGCAAAACCATCAACCACAAGGATACAGGAATTACTGAGGACAACGAAATACCAACTTTAATACAAATCGCTGGCAGGCAGGTACATCACCGAAAAATACTTCTCTACCACCACCTCGATGTCACTTTTGCGGTGAAATTGGCCACATCCGGAGATTCTGCAAGGATGCAACCGAATATGATAAAAGAAAGAAAGAGCATCAAAACCCGATGACCAACATGGTCTATATCTCCCCAGTGGAATCACAAGCAACAATGGTCCAGACAAGATTCGGTAAGCAGTTGCAACCCGCAGTTGAGGTGTTTGAACCTGGCATCCGTGAACAGCATCGAATGTATACCAAAGCTAGCCAATGGACTGCGAAAGAGCCTACCGTGTTCCCCGATCCAATTCCGGTGACACATGTTCCCCTACCAAATGGGAAAGCACATAAACAAGACTTTACTCCAGTAACTGGAGAATCATCATCAGAACCAGTGAAGAATGCAATTCCAACAGACCAGGTATGGGATATTCTCTCGAAGGCTTCAATTACACTTCCTTTGGGGCAACTACTCGCTCTAGTGCCCGGAGTTAGGCAACGATTCCAGAACAGGTCAGCCCTGAATCGTCCAGTACTCCGATGACTGCAACAATACAACCGGAAACTGACTCTACGGTGGATCATTCTGTCCCTTTAATCACTGTCTAGCATAAAAATGACAAGATTACGCAAGTGTTAATCGATGGCAGTTCCGGTGTGAACATAGCAACTGCAGCTCTCTGCAAAAAGTTAGGGTGAACCCAAATTGAGCCCGTTCAATTCTTTGTCAGAATGGTAGATCAATCCCGAGTCCATCCGGTGGGATGAGTCAGGAATATTCTGATCACTTTGCAGGGTACAACGTTCAGAATGACTTTTGTAGTCTTAGAACTACCAGAATCTAGCCTCGATTACAATCTCCTTTTCGGTCGACCGTGGTTGAAACAGGCTAAAGTTATACAAGATTGGTCAGTAGAGGAACTGACTTTTAAAGACAATCACCATAAATATGTTGTCAAACTGGATGCCATTCAGCCTTGCGAACTTCATGCCAGACCCTATGTAGCAGAGCCAGTCCACATGTTGGATGGCTTATCTGACGACGAAGAAGGGGCGTTTTTGATAAACAATAAAGATCTTATTTCCTTAGGTACTATAGATCTTCAAGCTGTAGCCGATAACTGGAGTCCGGCAGCCTGTACGGTTGTTCCCGTGACCAGAGACACAGATGTAGATAATAATGTTGCTATGGATGAAGCCACTCTGCAACAACTTTTACAGTCAGCTGACGATCCAGGGAACCCTCGTCAATTCTATGTCCCGGAAGACCAGTTAGTAACCTATAATTTGGGTGATGAAAGCAACCCGCATCCTGTGAAGATTAAGGCAGGATTGTCCGAGGCATTTCAAGAAGATTTGATCCGACTCCTGCATGAGTTTTCTGATGTTTTTGCGTGGGATTATCGCGACATGAAGGGACTTGATCCACGGATCTATCAACATCGAGTCGTGCTTAAGCCGGAAGCGAAGCCAATTAAACAATCTAGCTACCGCATGAATCCCAATTATGCAACACAGGTCAAAGCAAAGCTAGATAGGTTATTAAAGGTGGGATTCATCGTACCAATAGAACATGTTGAATGGATATCTCTGATCGTTATTATTCCTAAGAAAAATAAGCAGCTCCGAATCTGTGTGGATTACCGGAAATTGAATGCGGCCACGGTACCTGATCCATTTCCTCTTCCCTTTCTTGACACAATGCTTGACAGAGTGGCCAGGCATGAGATGTACTCCTTTTTGGACGGCTACAGTGGTTATAACCAGGTCAGAATGGCTGAACAAGACATACCAAAAACAGCTTTCATCACAAACTGGGGTGTTTTTGCTTATACGGTCATGTGGTTTGGGTTACGGAATGCTCCCAGCACATTTCAATGCTGTATGCAGAAAGTTTTCTCACCCTACCTAACCACTTTTATGCAAGTTTATTTAGATGACGTCTCCTTATTCGGCAAGATTGCGGCGCACTTGTATCATTTACGATGCTGTTTTGAGAAATGCCGTGAATACCGACTCTGCCTGAACCCGACAAAATCTGTTCTTGCGGTGTCTTGTGGCAAACTCCTTGGACATATCATATCGACACAAGGTATCCAAGTTGATCCAGACAAAGTCGCAGTTGTGTCGGAAGCACCCGTTCCTACAACGCCGAAAGAGGTTATCCGCTCTTGGGTCAAATCCGGTGGCATGGCAGGCATCTACGGTGGCTAGCCCATTTAGCAACACCACTCAATCGACTAATGACTAGTACTCCACGACAGTTCGAATGGACTCTAGAATGCCAAACTGCATTCGATCGTTTAAAAGGATTATTGACACAGGCTCCCATTTTGCAACCTCCTGATTGGGAACGCCCATTCCATGTCTTTGTAGATGCATCGGATATAGCAATTGGTAGTGTTTTAATGCAGCAAACGGACAAATAGTTTTGGCCTGTTTTCTTGCGGAAAGGAATTATTCTGTGACTGTTGCAGAGCTAAAGAAGTACAAAGCAGAGAAAAAGATGGGCCCCAAAATTTTTCCGATTTGGACATCATATCTTTTGTATCATACTCATTCTTGTAATATATTTCCCTTTGTAAATGCACTAGAGGAGTCCTCTAGATGCATCCCCACAGAAGATTAGAGATTTACCCATGTAAAATAGTAGGAAATTAGTCTTTTAGTGAATAAAGTGCCGGTCTCTTGTGTGAAAGGACCATTTTTAGGGCACTAGTATATAAGTCAAATGTGACTCTTTGTAAAGAACTTTTTGCCATTGTGAGAATAGAGAGCACAGAATTTCGAATTTGTGTCTTCTTCACTCCATATCTTCTTCTTCGTGAGCTTGTGTGCATGTGTATTGCTTGGAAAGAGTGCTTGTGAGTGTTGTCTATCCATGAAAGTGTTTATTTGCTGTAGGTGAGGTGTGTGCGAAGTGTAGGAAGTGCTGAAGTGTAGGAAGGTATTTCCCGCGACTCCGTATTTTGCCCATAACTTGAAGTAAGAGCGTCAGAATTGAGTGAAACCACTGCCATTGGATGCGTCTTCTCGAGAGCTTCGAAATGCATATGCTATTTGCTATATTTGGAGTTCGGAGCTGGGAGAAAAGTCCAAAATACTGACGGCTGCTGCACCAAGTATCGTTTCGCCATGGCCAAGAGTTGAAGCTTGTTTGGATAAGTCTTTGCCTCATTTACATTCTTTGAGTAGTTCACTTGTATTGATCATTACATGATTGCATGTCCTCATACACTCGGCTAGGTTTGTATACTCTTTGGATTGATATTTAAAAGCGTGTATCCCCACTGTATGCACTTGTGAGGGGATTGAGGTATAGTCTCTTTCTCCGCAAGTCCCTAAGTTGATACTCAGGACAACACACTTTTTGGCGCCGTTGCCGGGGAGTGACGAATCAAACCGAGACATTCATGTGATGGTAAGTAGCTTTTTGCAT
This sequence comes from Ceratopteris richardii, assembly GCA_020310875.1. Taxonomy (NCBI): domain Eukaryota; kingdom Viridiplantae; phylum Streptophyta; class Polypodiopsida; order Polypodiales; family Pteridaceae; genus Ceratopteris; species Ceratopteris richardii. The sequence goes on along the minus strand of CM035410.1, from coordinate 201,248,147 downwards.
TGAAGTAAGTGGTGGAGTGAAAATCTTCTCTTCTTTGGTAAGTCATTTTCCACCGCACTTGCTACTTCTCATTCTTGGAGTGTGTGTAGTGAGTTGTTAGTTTAGGGAAGTGAGTAGTAGGAGGAGAGTAGGAAGAGTGAGGGAGTAGATTAGAGTAGCTTTCACCTTTTGTCTAGTTGTTTCATTTTCAGTAGATAGAAAAAAAACCAGGTATAAAACTCAAAAAATATCATTTTGAAAATCACTTGTTTTTGAGCAAGTATCGAGAGAGAGAGCGTCGAGTATCGTGAGCTGTGGCAGAGATCGTGGACGGAGTGTGGAGCAATCGGAGCTACGCAGAGCTAGTCAGGAGGAGTAGAGGGTTGTGATAGAATCCTAAGGTAAGCTTTTGTATCATTCCATCAACCTCATTACATAAATCAAGTCTTTCAGAGTGAAACGATCTGCGTCAGGTATCGTCTGAGATCTACAGGGGGTAAAAAGAGCGCTTTGCTTGATAGAGAGAGTGAGGAGAGGAGAGAGGAACTAGGAAAACAAGGGCATCAAAACAAAACTTAAAAAACATTTCTCAAAAATTGTGTAAGGGTCAAGTATCGTTTTACTCCCGCGGTCGAGTATCGCGATACTTAGCAAGTATCGTTTTGCTCCTGTGGTTGAGTATCGCGATATTTCCCTCCGATCGTGTATCGCTTCATACCGCTCGCAATACTTGGTCAGAGATCGTTTTGCCAACGATCGTCGATCGTGTATCGTTGATCGTGTATCGTTTTGTGCCGGTTGCGATATTTGAAAAGTATCGTTTGGTTCAGCGATCGCGATACCTAACAAGTATCGTGTATCGTTTTGCCAGCGATCGTTTGGAGAAAGATCGCGTATCGTTTGGCTTAAGTATCGTGTATCGCTACTCAGAGATCGCGATACTTACCAAATATCGTGTATCGTCGATCGTTCCAATTCAGAGATCGTGTATCGTGGATCTCAAGTATCGTGTATCGTTGGGAGCCAAGTATCGTTTGTAAGAAGTATCATGGCAGTCAAGTATCGTGAGAGGTCGTGTATCGGCTGTGACCAAATATCGTGTATCGTTTTCTGCCAAGTATCGGTATCGTTTATCAGGTATCGCGATATTTGTCAGGGATCGTGTATCGTCTGAACCCAGAGATCATGTATCGTGGATTTTTTGGAGACAAGTATCGTGATCTGTAGAAAATTCTTCTTCAGTCATTTTTTTTCCAGCCAAAGGCTTCTAGAAATTTTTGACCTGTAGTGAAGAGTGCCAAAGGCCCAAGGGTAACAAAGACTGATCAGAGTTTAGAAGTGGATGAACCTGAGATCCGGAAGAACCCTAGAAAGTCGAAGAAGTGTAATTTCTTCCGTAGGTAGTGTAGCAGAGCCAAGTAACCATTCACATTACTCGGAGACCTCCAGTGAGTCAGAGGAAGAAATTCCCATGGCTTCAGAGGATATGCAGAATACAGTACCCATGATTGGCATGATGTCAATCATTGAGGGAGAGTACATAACCTCCTTGGAGTATGTGAACACCAACCACAATGAGGTTCCCATTTATCTGGATGGTCTAAACAGATCTGTGGCCAGGTTAAAGAAAGCATCAGAGGCTTACATAGTGCCTAGACCAGCAGTCAAGTACGTAGGAGGACTGTACATGGACAAAAGAGATATCCAATATGTTGTCACAAAACACCCAGAGAACATTAACGAAATTGGTGAAGAAAATAATGCTTCAAACTTAAAGGGAGGAGGGAATGAAGAGCAAGTGACTACACCTAGAGGAAGATCTACAGTCGCAAGGATATGGAGAGGAGATCTAATCCCCCAAGATGACACCTTAATGGATGTATATTTGATAAATGGGATGGAGCATCTCCTTAGAGCACATTCTTCAATTTGGGAAGCTGCTCCTAATCCAGTCACCATTTATGAGTTGCAGGATCCTGATTTTTCCACCATTATCACATATCTGGATAAAAATCAAAGAAGATATTGGCCCATAACAGAAGCGGAAAGAGCTGAGTTGAAATACCAGAACATCCCAGTGTTCCCACCTAGGGACCAAGCCACTACTTCAAGAAACCCACTGGGAACGTCCCATAATGATTCATACTAACAGTCGGGCCAGACACAACAGACACAACAAACACAACAAACACAATAAACGCAACAAACCCAAATCCCCTTCAGACCTCCTGCACAGTTTGCAATGCCTGTAAATAACCCTAACTACCGACCTCAACCAACTATTGACCCCAGACATGGAATTCATGCTCCAGTCAGACCGCAGGTAGTAAGAGGACCAGGCATACCAATAGGAAGACATATTTTCCCAGTGATGCCTAGACCACCAGAAGCAGGAAGACGACTAAGGCCAATCCAAGTTGCCAAATGTATGAGAAATCACTATGATGGCTCTAGCGAACCTTACAATCATATAGCGGAATTTAAACAAGTAGTCAGAGCCGAACAGGTAGAAGACTTTTTGATTCAATATGAGTCCTTTGGCCTTACACTGTCAGACACTGCGCTAGCATGGTTTCAGCCATTGGACCCTAATACCTTTCAGAACATGGAGCAAGTATACCAAGAAATGATTGAGGAATTTACTAAATCAGGAATTAAAAACAATTCTTCATCATTGATCCATAGCTTCAAGCAAGTCCCTACCGAGTCAGTGAGATTGGCTGCCAGAAGATTCAAGCAATATGTAGACAGATGCCCAGTGGAAGAGAGACCGACACAAAATAAAATGGTGTCATTATTTTTGGAAGGATTATTGAACGGATCCTTGAGATCATTGGTGTATGTAAAAAGGGTTCAGACCTTGCAAGAATGCATGAAGGATTGCATAGATTTAGAAGATAACCTAGCTGAGGATCTGAAAATACCTCAAGGAAGCTTGAAAAGTGGAGATTCGGCCAGTAACTCATCAATCCCTAAAAATAATGTAGAGGAAATAGCCGAATTATTAGCGAAAAAGTTGAATGTTCAAGGACAGAGGAACTACCCCAATAACCCAATGAGAGTACCCATGCTTAGAAGGTGTATGCATTGCGGAGGTGATCATCCTTCTCACTTGTGTACTAGGGGAGTAGTTCCACCACCAGCTTATGGTTATAATAGACCCACTGTCCCAGGACCTCTACAATATTGCAGTGTGGAACAAAAATACACAAATCACGGCACCGAAAATTGTCCCTACAATAGGCAAGCGAGACCTGCACAGCAATACATGAGACCGTACGGATACCCTCAGAATCATCAGGGAGGTGAAGCTTTTAGGTATCCCTCTTATCAACCACAGGCCCCAGCACCGCGACCATATGCATATCAGGGATACACCCAACCACAGCCAGTACTAGGACAACAACCGCCCCATCCTCAGAACGTTGTCCCAGTCAAGATTTCCCAACCTGAAGAAAACCTAGAGAGAGCTATAGTCCCAGCCACACCTTTGACTAGTAATGAACCATATGACTCGTTTTATGACCCTAGTCAAGGAGCATACCCTAATTATGAAAGCTCAATGACAGAATATGGACAACTGTATGAACCATATGCCTATGGCACGGAAGCACCAGATAGTTCATACGGTTATGAGCAGGATTATGTGTCATTAATGTACACAGCTCCTAGAGCAACCATACCACCCCGACCCATGAACAGACCGCCTGTACCCAGAGGACCATGTTACAGATGTGGAGGTGATCATTATATCAGGGAATGCACATTGCCAAACCCACCCCCACCACAACGAGTCTGGGAGGGCTACTGTAGTGAGTGTGGTAAGGAACATCTTTTCAGAGACTGCCCCAAGAATCCCAACAAGGCTACATCTAATGTACAAATCAACGTAATAGAAGTAATTGAATCATCAGGGAGTGATAAAGAGTACACAGTACCATTGAAAGCAATAACGAGAGCCAAAGCCAGAGAGACCCCTAATAAAATGGATGAGAACAACCAAAGTGACAAGGAGAGGGACACACCCATCCCTCAAAGAGTTGAAGACTCAGAAGAGCCGGAGAAAAGTATTGCAAGTAAAAGGTCCCAGAGATGGAAGCACCGAAGAGAGAGGCTAAAAGAAAAGAAATTATTACAGAAGAAGGAAAAGGAGGAAAACGAACAAAAACCAAGAGAAGAACCGAAGAGGGAAGGAGGGAACAAAAATGAAAAGTATCAGAAAGAGGAGGTAGGATCAGTATTAGTAGACCCAATGCCTGAAGAGTTAGCCATGTGGATTCAGGCATACAAGGCAAGAATAAGAGCAGGACCTACCGTAGAGCAACACGAGAGAGAATATCCAAGAGGCGACTTAGAAAAGGAAAGACTGGAGATATGCAAGAAATTGATAGAAGTTGCACAACAAACATTAGAAAAACCTGCATTGCCTTTACCCAATACCCGAATTTCTGAAGGAGAGTTCCAAGAGTGTGTAAACACTCATGAAAAGCCTGAAGTAAATAGAACACGGAATGACGAATGTGGTGTTGAGAGAAGGGAAGGATCCATAGTCCCTGAAGTAGAAGGAGAATGGACTAAGGATCTATGGGCACGAGTTCAAGAGGACAAATGGAAGAAAGTGGAAGGAATCGAACCGCCCTTTGAAGAATTAACAGCAGAGAACAAAATAGAGGGTTCAATACCTGAACTAAATTCCGAAGAAATTTTTCCAATGGATGCAAGTGACCAAGGAGAGGAAGATGTAAAGGAACTACCCAATTACACAGGGGAGTACGAACACAATTCAGAATTGTATCGCATTCCATCAATGAGGAAACGAGAAACGAACCCATCAGTCCAAACATCTGAGATCATACAACGCCTTAGAGAGGTAAAAAATCCCTTGTACCCTAACATTCGAAGAATTGCTGAAGGTAAAACCACATTTGAAAGAGAAATTAATCAATCAATGGGAAGTCAAGGAGGAAAAGAAAGAGATAGCAGACGAAGTAAACACGGTGAGAATTCTAGTGGACAAAGTAGGAGACTTTAGTGAGGGAGATGAAGGAAATACCTGCCTTCCAATTACTTGTTGCGAACATTTGTTTTATGTAGGGTACAAGTTTCAAATTATGTAAATACCTTTGGGAAGTCTTCAAATACTTCAAGAAGGCTCATATTATTCATAAAATTTAGCAAAAATACCACGTGAGTTCTAGAACATGGTGAGTCAAATTAGTGAGTCACAAGGGAGCTTCAGTGGTGTCCTAGTGGAAGGTCGATGTGGCTAGTTCTCAAAGTCCATCAATACTTTGCTTATTTGAGCACTTGAGTCATGTAATACCTCCATCCAAGTGTCTACCACGAATTTAGATGTATTACGAAGGTTTTAGATTAGTTTCCCATGCTATAAAAAGAGGAGAAAAGTCGTGATCTTGTGGGATGTCCAAGAGAGTATCTCTATGCTACTCTAGTTTTTGTATGCAGAGCTTGCAGAGCTTGTATCTCCCTCATTATATATCCAAATTACATTTTTGATAGCTCATTTGAAAGCTCTTCTTGTCTACTTTCATAGTACCAATTTGCATAATCATTGGATTTGTGAGCTGAGAGCAACACTCTCTGCAAGTAGTGTGTGTTCTCTGTTTTTTATCCCTGCTGAAGGTCTCCATTAAACATCCAACTTGCAGAGGTCATATCTCCTTGTGTATGTATCCAAATCATGTGTTCTTTGGCTTGTTAGAAAGCTCTCTAAGTCTATTTGTATTCTGGAAATTTTCAGATTCATTGGAGTTGTGAGTTAAGAGCAGTAGTCTCTGCAAGTGATGTATGTCCTCAGGTTCATCTCTGTTTCAAGGTCTCCATTAAAGCTGCATATTGCAGAGGTCATAGCTCATTGAGTATTTATCCAAATTGAGTGTTCTTTGGTTCATTGGAAAGCTCTTGGTCTCTAGTATATGTGGTTAAAACAGGTTTAAAAACTTTTGAGTGAGTAGAGAGTAGTAAGCTCTGCAAGCATGACTGGTTTTCTATGATGAAGTTTGTGAGAAGGTCAACTTGTTCCTAGGGGGTTCCACCTACTTCCTGCTATACTTCGGAGGTCAATAAACTCCAACATTGGTATCAGAGCAAGTACTTGGAGGCTTGGAGAAGGTTATCATACCTTGACGAAGAATTTGAAGCTATCAAAGAAGCAGTTCATCATCAACACTACACAAAGGTAGAAGAAGATTGCAAGGAGGCATCTGAAGCAACATCCAAGCAAAGAAAGGTGCACATACCTCATTTACAAGGTAAATATTATATTTCTTCTCATCACACACATTGGAAAGGAGGCTTAAAGGAGGAAGCTTAGCATTTGTATTATGGGAGACCAACATGCACAAATAGAGAAGCTTGATAAGACAAATTATCAGGCATGGAAGTTTAGAATCACAGCATACTTGCAAGGTAGAGGCTTGTATGGTTTGATTGACCGCACAGATATCAAACCCACATTACCAGAGGACCCAAATCAGCAACAATTGAGGGAGTTTAGACTTTGGAATGAGAGAGACAAAAGGGTTATATTCATTTTATCACAAAATATTCAAGATTCAATGGTAGGACACATACAAGATCTAGACACAAGTAGAGATGTTTGGCTTGCATTGGAAAGGTTGTATGCTACAGGTACAAGAGCAAGGAAGATTCAACTCAAAAATGAGTTGAATAACATAAAGAAAGATACAAGGACATCGGTCAATGATTACATATTGAAAGTTAAAGAGATTGCAGATCAACTAGGATCAATTCAAGCTCATGTGGAGGACGACGACTTGGTTGCACATACTCTCAACGGACTCAAAGATGATGAGAGATGGAAACCCTTCATTACTTCAGTTTATGTCAGAGGAGAATTACCAGATTTTGATCAACTTATTGCCCTCATGGTCACGGAGGAGATGAATCTAAATGGTTCTACTTCAAATCAAAAAGGATCTCAAGGACAAGCTCTTTATGTAGGATCATCAAGAGGTGGAAACAGAGG